>VZTX01017516.1:603637-727136 GCA_013400915.1 Pardalotus punctatus | reverse complement strand
AAAAAAAAACTCAAAAAAAACCAAACAAAAACAAACAAACAGGGGATAATGAGAAAGAAGGAGAGGGGACTAAAGGAGAGTGAGGACTAGAGAAAGAATAGAGGGCATCAGCCAAACGGTCAGCCAAACGGAGAGGGAGAAAATAGGGAAGGAGATGGAAAATAGAAACACAGAAGGGAGATGGAAAAGGGTAAGACACAATTAACCCATTTATTATAATTAATCCAATTGATTTAAACACTATAAAGAATTATATGAAATCCCTAGTGCATAGTAATCATATTCACTCATAATTCAGCCTTCCTTTTGCAAATTTTTCATGGCAAAGACCAATACAATTGTTTAAGGAGTAGCAAAATAGCCTACAGGTTGATGGCATTAGTATCCCACTTTTGTGAAAGTTAGATAAATTCTAAAAAACAAAAAGAAAACAAAGACATTTGTTTGATTAACTATTTCTGTAAAACTAGTTAAATTTTGCAAAAGTCTGTCAGTAAAAAGATATCAAGCCTTAATATCCACCTGCAATATTACATGATAATGTTGTTGTTGTAACAAAATGAGTCAAGAGAAGACATATTCTCTAATTTGAGTTCCTATTGTTTACAGTACTTCTATTAAATCAGCTTCCTAGATAGCTGAAGTAAAATTTGTGTCAACATGAGCGCATTAAAGACTATAATCTGAACGAAAGAAATCCTGATACTTTGGTCTGAATGAATTGTGTCAATATCCATTTCATTCAAGAGGCCTAGTTTTTGTCATTTGCTTTTCCTTAATCTTAACTTATTACAGATTCTCTAAAATTGCTTTATGTAGAAAGAAAAAAAAAAAAAAAAAGAGCTGTGAAAGGTTAGCAGCTTGTAAACTATTTGCTGAAGGAAAACATAAAATGGCCCTGCTGAGTATACACTATTTCTGCATTTTTTGCCTGAAATTATGTAAGAAGGCACTTTATAGCTAACCAAGGTATGTCCTTCTTACCAATTATATGCTGCCATAATCCTATTTGCTGGAGTAAAATCTGTTTTACAGGGAGACAATGAATATGTAGGCATGTATACTGATAGCATATAAAACATCCCAATACACAACATACTACTAAAATCAAGTTTCCACTTTGAGTTTATTGCTTTCTCATTAGCATTCATTTTACATTTTGCTGTGAGACATTACGTAAATTCAAGATGAGTTTATTTCACAGTGTTTGTGAGAGGAAAGATACAGACTAACAAACAAGAGACATGCAAGTATATTTTAAAATGTGATCAAGTTCAGCAGTAGAATAGGGTTTTCTGATCTCTGAAATATAGTTGGTGTGCCCATTTTAGACAAGGACCTATAAGACATTCTGTTGAATGTCAGATACTGATAAATAATAGGGTCATGTCTATAATATTTTTTCAGCTTTCCAGAATACACAGCTTCACAGCCTTTTAGCAAGATATGCTTCCATTTTAGAAGAAACCTTTTTCAACACACTGTCAGGATTTCATTTCTGGGAAAGTGAAGAAGTACATATTTTGGTATATTTCACAGTGCAAGGGAATTATTCACAGTAAATCCTGGGGCTTGTCAGCTTATTCTTATGTCTGTCTAGCTATATAAAAAATTAATCATTTGGTCCTATCCTAATGGAAAAGAAACTCCCTTGCTTCTGCTCCCACAGTACTGGGACAATTTAGTGGAAACATCTGACTCTGCATGTGTGTGTAGAGGGTTGAGTACCAACCACAGGAGTGAGGCTGCAGAGCTCAGGGCATTCAAATGGGCAGATGCAAACAGCTGGAAGACCAGGGAACTGGGGCCAGCTGCTGGGCTGATTGAGTGGCCAAGGTCAGCAGTTGTAGTGATGCATAGAGTGTGTGTGTGTATAGATAAATGTGTGTGTACACATGCACACCACTAGCAGACTTTGATCCTGACGAGCAGGAGGTGAAGACCAGCACTGGGCAGCCCACACTGTTTGTGTTTGCACAAGACCTAAACATCCATACTGGTGCAGGTAGGTCACTATTTTCCATCTGTGCTGACCTGTTGGCTGTTTGCGCATGCACGTATGAATATCCTTAATGATGAACCCAGCCTTGCTTCTGGCTGAACTTCAGCACAGGGAACCACTGAAATCCCAGGGCTTTGGGGCTAGGGAATAGAGGAACCACTGTGCTGCTGGAGCTACCATCTGTGGAAGTCCAGAGCGTCCCTTAGGACTTTCCTGCCATCTGACTACAAAGTTTCCAATCCAGTTCATCCCACTCAGGACTGCATTAGCCTCACTGAGTGCAGGACAGATGGGTCACATCTTGAAGGAGGACACTGCCACAGTCATCACAGGTAGATTGCTGAGGGGTGACAGCTTATGAACACTAACAACCAGGTCTGACTTCAAGCTTCGAGAAGACTCACCATCTGGGACATCTAGCTCCCTGGATATGGTGCTTCATGTTTTGTTAATGAAAATAAAACTAATTGTTGGTTTGTTTTTGTTTTTTTATTTATTTCAACTCTTTTACTGGCAAATCCCCACTGAGGTAAAACAGCTAGTGTAAAGGTGTGTTCTAAGAAAGAAATTAAGAATATGCATTCATATTGATATCAGAATTCTAAAAGAACGTTAACACTTTAAACATCCACAAATAACTTCTAGATTTATAGAAATAAGAATCTTGTAAGCAATCTCTCAAAATAAGGCAATTATAGACATGAGATCAGCACACTATTTACTTTCCTGAAAGCAGCAACAAAGTGGGAATCTGATGTAGATCACAGAAAACCCATAAGGAACCTAACAGAAATTTCATCTCAGTCAATGACTTCACATTTCTAACATTAAACCTAAGGTCATTATGTTTCATTATCTGAAATTGCTGTAGAAAGGTTTATAGAAAATTTGCAACCATTATTTTAGTAAATAGCCAGAAAATCTTATTAGATTAAGTCCATCTGCCTTCGAAAGCCACATACTTTCTACTAACAAGGGGACAGATCAGATATTAAACTAATAGCTTGCTCTTAGCCAAAAAGCAGGGAAAAAATGTATTAGCATTTTATTTTCTTTATTGGAGAAACTACAATCTAGTTCTAAAAGAGCAAAACAGACCTTTCAATGTCTTCTTGGTTTTTGTGCATTTTTCTCATCTGCTTATTTGGGTTTTGGGTTTTTTTAAGAGAAAGACACATAGATTCACTGTGGTTATTTGCCTCACCTTTATTTGACAAGTAACCTTGACAGTTACGTATGGAACTGCACTGAAAAGAGACTCTGAGCTTAAAAGACATTCTGAGCTATAAAAACACGTTGGTGCTTTGAGTGGGCTGCTGACTGACACTCCCACTGCATGGCTAAAGCCATGTATCTCTTGCTATGCAAACACACCCCAGCTCTTTTAATTTTTTTATTTATAAATGCCATCTATTTTATAAGATATATCTTGTAGTTATCCCTTGTGAATCAGAGAGCATTCTGCATGTGTAACCGCAAATGGTATTAATCTATTTTCTTTCGTTTCTCATTTCTATCCAAGACATTAAGTAATTCTTCACTCTTCCTCAACTTAATTTCCTTCCTGTTCCTGAATACTCAGCTCAGCTCTTTCCCTAGACAGATCTCTCAGACACTTGTACCCATAATGAGCACTTAACTTTTCCCATCTTTCTCCTCTCCACCCACTCTCCTAATCTGCTCTTTTTGCTTCTTTTACCCTTTCATCTTCCCGGTTGTCAGTGTTATCTTTTTTGTCCTGTTTTTCTTTGCCTGCCAAAGGTACCCTTTCACCACATGGCTGTGCTAACAATTCCAGTTATTCTCAATGGAGAGTATCTTAAATGGAAATCAATCCCTGAGTCTATTTTACATGTCATAGAAGGACTGATGTCGAAAAGAATGGGTTTTTCCCTTGATAGTTTTCATAGGCACATACTTCTCTTAATTTACTCAGTATGTTATATGAGTGGAAATATCTGTTTCTCCAGTAGATACTACTGGGAGTTTTCAATCTAAGATTTTGATGAGAAATTTAAACCAGTCCAAATTTCAGTTAATGTGAATGAACACACATTATTATCTCAAAAAGACAGCCTCTCTGTGAGGCTGACAATCTGGAAATTGGTTAGCCAAATTTAAGCTTGTTTTTATCCAAACGAAGGGAATTGTTTACCTTAGGGCAATTTTATACCCCAAGCATCATAAATTCTTGGATTGAAATAAAAAAGAATCATTCTCTTCCTTCTTCAACCTCTTTGTCTTCTTCCTCATTTCTGAACAAGAAAGCTCTTACCATAATTTCCACTGGGCCAGAAATGTCCTGTAATTTTTGTAGCAGTAAGACAGAAGCAACTACTTTACTTTGCCTTTCAAGGCACAAGCTTTAATCAAAACCCCTGCGCAATGACACTGACCTGAAAAACAAGGATCCTGACTCACTAATTAAATGTCTTGAAGTGCTCTTACTGACAGCGAAACACTCCCCTAGATCTGCAGAGAAAAAACTTCGCATTATATTTTACAGTTTAAATAACAAAATATACCAAATATATGAATATCCCAGTGATCCACAGCACGAAATATGGAAAAGTTATGTTCATGTAATTTATCTTCATTCATCCCTTCTTCTGTGCTAATTGTTTCCTGGGTGTGTCAGCCCACCAGCTCTGGCTTCAGAACAGCTTGACCATGCACACTGATGTTCATTTGGTCACCATCACTGAAGAAAGAATTTAAGAATTTGAGTGCTTTATATTTTTCCCCAGCAAAAGAGAGAAGTCTGTTTTTCTGAGACTGATCAGGCGGGACGGAGGAACAGTTTTATTGTTGCCTTTTCCTGATAAAATGTCATTCCTTATTCTGCTGGCAGCAGTGCTCCATCCACCTGTGAATACCATCCAATGTAACTTCTTTTCTTGTGCATTGTTCAGGATTTCACTGTCTTCTTAACTCCATTCAGAAATGAATTGGAGAATTTATTCTCACCATCTGTCTAGTTAAGGGAGCATTCACTATCTTGTACTACTATAGCAGTGGAGAAAATGTCATTTAAAATGGCTTTAACTCCAATTTATTTTTCTCTGGTTGTCAAGCCATTCTCTTTCAGGTACTAATGAGAATAGCGAAAGCAACTCTTTCCACTAGCTGCTGAATCCTGAGCAGCAGGTGGTTCTATCCTTCTACTCTTCTCTGTAGCTAACAGTACCAGAAGTAGTAACTAATTGGTACTTTGCCACTTTTTCAACTTCAGGGCACAGGACGGCATTAAAAAAAGAATGTTCCAGCTTTTCTTCTTTTGGTTGGATTTCAGTTTTAGATCTCAGTAAAAATAATATTTATCTGACAAAAAATAGCAAAGAATCAGGGCAGACATAGCTTGGGTTATGATTGGCATAAAAAACAACTGGCGGGTGCCCATGATGTGAGGTATTTCATACTCTGGAGGAGGCTTTTCTAACAGAATAGTAATTGAGTCAGCACTCCTTGCTTCTCACTTCTTGTTTATAGTGTCTCTTGTTACTTGATGGGTGAGACACAGTAAAAGGATTTCATTGAATACATGGTACATTTTAGAGATCATGTTTGAAAGTCTTTCTCTTTTCCATTTCTTTGCTACTGACATATATCAGAACAGTGATCCAAATTTCAAAACTGGTTCATTTTAACCCAGATGCTATGACTCAGTAATTGACAGAAGGCTGCTGCTTGTAACTGCTACAGTTAAAAGCACTATTTTGTAGAGAGCATTCTCATAAGAAAGCAAAGCTACTACTCTGAGTTTATCACTGACACCAGTGACAATTTATTTTTACTTTGAAGTCAGCATGTAAGATCTGCTTCAGGGAGAGCTGTGAAACTTGTTAGTGCTAGAAATCCCTTTTCTTTAAAAGAAAGAACTGCCTTCACTCTATTTAAAGACTCCCATATCACCACACCACAATGACCAGTGTTCACAGGCAAGTTTTTTACATGCTTTCTCACCTCCAAGAGTTTCAGCTTTTCTTCTCAGAGTCAATACTTTCTCTTCCTCATTATGTATTTAAAAATGCCTTAGGCATCAATGCTAGCTGGTTCTTGCCTTGTTCTCCCATCACCAGTACTCTTATAATATAGGTCTACCCAAATACCCTTTGAATTTTCACTTACATGGTACCTCAGTCCCAAAGTACATCTTATTAACACTTCTGAAGGTCATAAAAAAGGGAATATTACAGAGCAGTCTCCCCAGGATGAGATGGACAAGACTGCCAATTACCACTGTCCCAGAAAAACAAACATGACTTCATTCAATACAAAATGTAGACTTCTCTGCTTAGAATTAATAAGAACATCAACAGACAAAAAGTAAAGACATTAACACTGAACTACTTAAAATTACAGACCAAGTCCAAACTCCACTGAACTTAATGGCTAAGTTCTTGGCTGACTTCGATGAGTTTTGACGTAACTGCTGCAAATTAAGAGCTTCTACATGTCCAACATGAAGGAAAACGAGCTCATACAAAGGTATTCAACATAAAGATTCTTAGCAAGCATCTCTGACTTCTCGGCACTGAGCTGAGACAGAATGTTTCCAACCCTAGTTGTGAAATTGTTCTGGATTTATTCCATGATTATTCTTTTATGAATACATTTGTCACTTCTTCTAAAGACCTGCTTTTTTCCAATTACCTCAAGGCTGAATAGGATATGCATGCTATTTAATAGTCCTCCATCTACTGTAACACTCCTGTTTACACCTAGGCACACTAATCAACAGGAGATAAATCAAGGTAAAGACCATCTCTACAACCAGTCTTCACTATGATGTGATAAAGGGCGATGTGTATTTCCTGGTATATTCAAATGCACCTTTTATTTTGGAAAGTATGGGCAAAAATAGCACTAACAAAGAGTGAATTCTTTTGCATTTTGAGAGCAATCTGTATAGGAAAAAAATGGACAGTCAGGTTAATTTTTCCAATCATCTTTTATGTTTCAAGATATAAAATGCAGTTTCAAGTTCAAAACAAATTTTAGCAATTGGTTTATGAGGCTCCAACACAAATTCATAGCAATACACTATTTAATCTCTAATATGTCTTAAGTGTCATTTCAAAATATTCTATACAAATTCTCCCTAACTTTTGATTCACCAGCACACAAATACCCTGTGGAGTGTAAAAATATATCACTGACAATTCCTGTGTGAAAGAATAGTAAGAATTTCTATACCCTGTTCAACAAAACTGTTGAAGATTTCAGAAGCCATTTTAAGGAACAGTATTGCTATAGAAACTACAAATCAGCAATGTATATTTTTTCTGTTATTTGCGCATCTCAGAATTTAGAAACTGACCTGGATAGTTCCAAAAGCACAATGTCATGATATTTGTCTTTACCTTTTGTCCTTTTTGTAAACAGAGAAAAGCCCCAGGGAAGGTTATGTCATCTTTCACCACTCACAGCCTTGAAATAAAAAATGTGTCTGGTGCAATTTTATTAACTGTAGACTCTTAAATTTTGCTAGTTCTCTGGGTAGAGACAGATTGAAAATAATAGAAGAAATGGCAAAGATTTCATAAATATAGTACCCCATTAACAAGTTTAGCAAAAAGTGTTCTGTCCTTGGATAAGCAGACAGAACAAATTTCCATGTCTCCCTTCTTCCCCAGACACATTCAAATTCTTCTACAGCAGTATCTTCCCAGGGTTCTTGATTAAAATCAGTAACCTGTTGATTCCAATAGTTATGTATCTACAGCTCATCCTTTCAGAGCTTGTGCCCAATAGGTCATGTCAGTCTTTGATGTAACTCCAAACAACAGATGAACATCAGTCATGGTATGGAAAAAAGTTTGCAGGACTGGTACAAATTGCACATTATCAGTTTTTGTCTGCTGTTCTCATGCAAAGCGTGCTGCAGCACAGCTGTCAACTCTCAGAGAGATATATTTACTGTACCACTTAAGCCCTTCCCAGATTCCTAACGCAAATATTTAGCTCATTAAAAATTTGGTTCCTAGATCTTTGATATTTTTATTATGTGGTGTTGGTTATGACTACACACTACTTGTCTCAGAGTATCGTGGCACTCACAACATAGAGCAGAGCAGCCACAAATGCAATGAAGCCAGCAAATTTTCCTATAAAGTTCATTTCTGGCTGGGAGCATGCATATTTACATTCATTATTTTCATAAATATAGTTATTTGTATTTTCATAAATAATATTTATAACCATTAACAAAGACAGTATTTAAGTCCAGATCCTACCTGAAATTTTTAAGAATTTCTTCACACAAATCCATTTATGTGTTTTCACATAAAAGACAACATCTTTTTGCCTTTGTTTGTAAATTAATAATTAAATTATTGAATTATCTTGTTTAGGCAGTTTCTACCATCTCAGAGAATCCAAGAAGCCCCAAGTCAGCAGAAGCAAGCTGGTGGGACAGCTAAAACCCCCTGGAAGTTTCTTCTGCCCCAAAACCATGGTAAACTTTGTATGCTAATCTCTCTAGGTTGGTTGGTTTCAACATGATCCCTTGCTCCACCCCTTCTTTCTTCCCATGGGATTGTTGTATCTCCCCACCCTCTCTCCAACCCTATTGGACCTGTGCCCCTAGCGACTCCCACTCTCTTTCACCCGTTCGAGAATAAAACCGTCAGAAGGCAATGCGATTGAGCCCTCTGACATGCGCTATCCTGAGGAAGCGTGAGCTGTCTGGCTCTCGGGTGTGTGTGTTTGTGCTTTCCAACAGCATAGGTGAGAAAAAAAGTACTGCTCCTTGCACAGTGCCAGACTGTACTGGCCAAAGTGGTCCGATATCAGAGACCCGCCCAGAATACACAGGGACCTATTCCACCCCACCATTGCTGGAATGTGGCATTATCTGACTGTATATCCACACTTTTACTCTATAAAAAGTCTACACATGCATTCAGAAAATCAAAATGTACAAAAATAAAGTAAAAATGAAGAATTTTTATTTCATCTTGCATGGAATAACTTTTAATGTTTTTTCTTTGAGATTTGTGATCAAATCTGTTTGAGTCCTATTAACATATGTCATGTTTTGGCTGATTACATGGAAAAAACCCCATACATAAACTAATTCTGCCAGATCTTTCACTTTTGGGAGCAGGTTTATGTTGATAATTGAAATCTGCTCATTTCCAAGTAAGTTTAGATTTCCTTATGAGTATTTCACATTATGTTAGTATGCATCAAATAAAAATTCAATGTGTAGTCATACAGGACATATGAGTCAAGAAGGACCATGCTTTATTCCTACCCCTCAAATATTAGAAAATGAAGTGTCCGGTCAACTAATCCCTCTGTTCATTTAGAAGCAGGACTCTGAGAAGCAGTCTGCATTGCAGAAAGCTTCAGTAGAAAATTATATAAGCAGAGATGATGGCTTAAGATCTCTTTAGAGTGAATTTGACTTTCAAATACTCTCAGGAAACAGAAAATCACAGAGCAGTAACACACAAGCAAGTTTTACTGTAGTAGCTATATATTTAAACACCATGACTTAACATTGCATAACGCCTTGTTTCCAATTGCATCATATGTTTAAAATCTTGGCTGTGCACTTCTTCACATACAAAAGTTCTTTTTCAAGCAAAGGGATTCTTTTCCTTCATTTTTTTTTTCTTTATATTTATGCCTCGTTTCCTTTTATGTAATAGAAAAATTCCTTTAATGTGAGCAAAAAAAGCCTCCCTTTCAAATTTGTCTCTCAAGTTTTGGTATTCGTTCACACTCATAAGGAAACAGCAGATGAAATGTCAT
Organism: Pardalotus punctatus; assembly: GCA_013400915.1. Taxonomy (NCBI): domain Eukaryota; kingdom Metazoa; phylum Chordata; class Aves; order Passeriformes; family Pardalotidae; genus Pardalotus; species Pardalotus punctatus. Next base: position 717,373 of record VZTX01017516.1, on the reverse strand, counting down.
CTCTGAAAATATTGAATAGAAGATATCTCCTTGCTAAGATGGCATCCTTTCAGCAAATTGATTTTTAACTTAGTCTCAAAGGCCAAATTGTTTACTATGTGTTTGAAATTATATTGTCTTACTTAAGATGTGAGAGTGATTTTTGAAGGGCTTAGAGGTGACTTTATTATGGTAACTCTCATATCTAGTATTATTTCTTGATGCTTCAACCAAGGCAACTGGCATTGAAACATTGAAAGACTACTTCAACTAAGAAAAGCAACTAATATTGCAATTAATATTGCTACTAATATTTTCTTTCATCATTGTTATAAGATACAGTATAGGCAAATGTCTTGCATATGACAAATAACTAATTGTTAATAAAATACAGATTAGCATGAAAACTGAATCACATGCAAAGACAATTGTCTGTGCTGTGAATTAGTTCCAGGCCAGGGTCACATTCCTCATTAATATACTGCCCCAGTTTCTGTTTTCCAAGACACAGAGATTTTAAATTAGGGATTTAAACCAAATACATTTTAAACTTTGAGCACAAGTTGCTCCTCTTTCACAACCAAGCTGAAGAATACAACCTCAGGTTGAAGGAAAGGTCATTCTTTAAGGACTCCCACTATAGAAGTTGTCTTTCTAGCCCTTCCCTCTCTCTACCTGTAGCCATGATCTCCTTGATCTCTTGGCCAGCAACAAAAATAATCTGAACACTCTCTGTCCATTCAAAGTGAAGCAACACAGTACACAAGAGAAGCAACTGTGAAACAGGAAGAGAATATATTGAATTTTTTTTTTCTTTGCTCATGGACAGGCAACAGCTATGTGAACACAGGTAAATATTATTTTGAAAATATTTTCTTGCTCTGTATAGTAGCAGGTAGATAGGCACAGTGATGTTGCTGTCCTCATCCCCCAGTGAGATACCATTTCTTATTTGAGTTTGGATCTTTGAGCTGATTTGTACAAAATTGTTGTCTATGAAAGAGCAACCCTTGTTACATGTTAGACAATGAAGTTGACAAAGAAAGTTGTCATGAGCTCCCATATAGTGGCTTAGGAAGTCCACTGGAAAAGGGGTTACAGATATCTCTAGTTTACCATGCAATTCTGGAAATTTTTGGCAAAGACAACTGTTATAGTAGCTATCAGGGCCCTGCTATAAAGCGAACTTGCTGAAAATGAGTTATCTAATGAACGCATAACAGCTTTCCAGTATGTGGCTCTGGTGATAATTATGGCTTCAAATAACTCTATATATGTAAATATTAGGCAACTGTCAGGAGAAAAACTATAATTTTAATAAACAATCTTGGATTTTCAGGTTAACATGATTTCTCTTAAGTATAACATGGTTAAGGAAAGTTTTTCTCTTTTTTCTTTTTTAATATATTGTACTTTTGGTGTCCTTGCAAGCCAGTCTCCAACAGAAAATAAGATTACATAGCTCAGAATATAATTTTATGAGCAGCACTATAGAAGTATTCTTCCTATATTAGACTGTTCTGCCTTTCACACTCCACACATCAAGTTTAGCTACAAATTTATTCTATTTTCCCCCACACAAATTTCCCTAATAACAAAGGATTTATTTTGCCACCTGTTTTCATGTTCGGTATCTTAATTTGTAAAAGCAACAAGCTGCCAAGAAACGGATTGCTTTAAGTAATACAGGGATGGAAATGGAATTTCCCGTTAGGACTTTAATTGTTCATTTGCTCAAGACATAAGCTGGTGAATTGTGAAATAAAAACCTCAAAATGATTGACCATAAGGCTGATACTGAGTTCTAAAACCTGGACTCAAAGTGTAAGACTTCATTATGTAAATAGGTCCTTTCAGGTTCAGTAAACAATTCAACTACTACCAAGCCCAGGGTGCTGCTCAGATGTGTGAAATGTGAGCAGCCTACAGAATCACTGCTCTCCATGTGATGGGAACCCCTACTCAAGCAAACTTTAATATTTTTATGCTTTATTGCAGAAGTACTTCCCAGAGGAATAAATTGCACACCATACCCATAGCGCAGTGATTGTAATCACTGATCAGCTGAGTATCTCCTCTGCATTCAATGCTTTTAGTAACACACATTATCTGTGCTAGTGTTAGTAGAGAACCTTGGCCTGGAAGGCCTCAGGCATCAGGTATATTATTTTAAGGCCTACAGGATCTCTAACAATTTTTGCAAGTTTGGTTTCACATTAATACTGACAAAAAAGGGTGCAAATTTAAGTGTACTGTAATTTCTGCTCAGTTTTACAGTAACTATTCACATGCTGGAAGTGAAACTTTGAAGTATTACACTGTTTTTCAAAAGCAGGAACTATGGGAACTCCCAGTACTTTTAATCCTGGGAGATGTTGAGGTAGAAAACTCTACGGATTATCAGAAAATGTTCTGATATTCATTATTTTCAGTTTGCAAAACATTGAAACAGATACAGAAAGCAGACAGTCATGCATGCCTGTCAGAGCTTACTCTACCCCTCAGGCTGCAGATCCTTTAGCATTTGATTTAGAGCAACTGTAGGGTTTGAACTGAAACATGCACTTATCGCTCACCATCCACACTTAACACATTGAATGGTTCACTTCCCAGAGCAGGTGTGGTGCTCACAGCCAAGGTTTATTTTGGAAGCCTTTACCTTAGCTATGTAACAAATGTGCTTCATCACCTCCTTGGAATGGAAAACATAATGGTCCAAAGCAGTGTTCATCCTTTCGGCAATTTTAAACCACATCCATGATAAGGATATCCAATTGAGTTGACTAGACTGAATTCAATCAGAAATAAAAGGGTAGAGTTAATGTGGGGGCGCTGGCACCAATGACTTCAGCCTGTGGTCTGCTCCTATTCAGCCAAATGTCTTGCTAAGGTAGATATACCATAGCCCCTGAAGGGGGTCATGGGTCTCCAAAAACAGACATGTTACATTGCCAAAGTAATATTCTCAGATTTTAATGACGATGCTTGTAGTCTTCTCAGGCTGTTGTCACCCTTACACCAGAGAATGATGCAGGTCCTGGGTCCCTATCCAAACTTTTAAGTATGATTATGTATTAATTTTCCTTACAGTTATGGCTAAAGAATTAATATGTTTAGACACTACTTCAGGAGACACCAATGTGGGAATTTTATACCTAATCCAATAGAGAAATGAACTTTTAATGCAGACTTCTTGGTATCTGAGTTTTCATTCTAATTAAAGTTAATTCATAATTAAAAGAGAATTTTTTAAATAATTTTGCACTACTGGACCAGTAAAATCAGTGCAACAGGCAGACAAATGACATATCCAGGGGAAAGAAAAAGACAAATCTGTGATTTTCAGAGCTACTTATTTAAAATCTTATTATGTCTGTACATTCATAATCCCCACATCAAATACTTTCCAAAATACTCCTTGATAATTACATTAGGTAAAATAGTATTAATCAAAACCATTAAGCAAGACCTGTACCGAAAATTCATTAATGAACTTATGTAAGAATAAGTTTACAGGTAAATTATGTATAGATTAGCTGTAAAAGAAAGACTTTAATTAGCCCAAATATCTGAGATAGCAAAGGAAATGTATCTCATCCCTTTTTTCATGTTTTCCGTTTGTTTCTGTGAATCTGACATCTTCACTGGTGGCTGCTTCTCAGCCAGGGACTTCTCAGCAATGTGACTTCCCCACAGCACGATTGTCTGACACAATATCTGCTCTGAGTCTCTCTCATTTGTCCCTTACGCTGACTTTGTACAGGTTATCTGATTCTGCATGTTATCTGAAGTGCGTATTCACGAAACAATGCTAATAGTTATCAGACCTTGGATTTTCAAGTTTTCAGTTGTCACCAGCCACTTCATTCCTACTTGTGCAGTGGTAATCTGTCTTTTCAACAAGGTTTATTTTGTGCAATTTTTCTAGTTTCTATATATTATGTGTTTCTTTGTGACAGACTTGTGAACAATCAAAGTCCTGCCAATAAATTAGAGAGGGCTTAATTATTTTGTTAACATTTAAAACAAAAGGCCAGCCCTCAGCAGGTCAGTTGTCTCTAGAGTAAATTAGGTTATAATCCATCAAACAGATGTCAGAACCCCATAAAGATAGGAGCATATGTGTACACTGACAAATTCATTATGTGAAAATCATACAGATGATGGCGTGAGAATATTTTATTCTTCCCTTAGGCACCATGTATGAAACATATTTTCTGAATTGCAGTTTGCCATATTTTACTGAATTTGTGATAATAAGTAACATTATCTGTAAGTGGCATACTAGTGGCAATGGATGTTCACTTCTCATGATAATGACAGCATTTGCCAAGACAAGGCAAAGGCAAGCCAAGGACCAACTGAATAAATCGGCTTTCAAACTTCAAGTCTTATGTCACCTTCATCTTCTTGTGCACTCCCAGAGAGACATCCAAGCACACATGAATTATTTCTCTGCTTCCCACACAAAGGGGATCCAAGTCCCAGGCTGGAAAGGAGCTGTGGTTTGTCCTGGCTGGGACATAAATGGCTGAAAGATCGTGTTTTTGGGATGTACCATGGCACCCATATTAGAATTCATATGAGTTCTAGTCAGAACCTCAGACTCCCAAAAGTATCTCGTTTAGTAGTAGACAGAAGGAACCAACTGAACACCCAACTGTGAGCCACAAAGCCCACTGAACACACAAAGCACTTGGAAACAGCAAATCGAGTAATACCATTGAGTAAGCCCAGAAAAACCCATAAAACCTGAAGCTCCTCACAAGGGGACTTCAGAAGAATTCAGTCCCTCTCCAGACAGTGTCAACTGTTTTGCATCACTCCTACTTACAACATAATTAAAAATTCCACTTACATACTTTTTAGCCATATCATCACCTAAAATAGGTGCCTAACATAGGTACTAAGACTAAAAGAGCACTACCATTCAAAAGAGCAGTGAGGAACCACACTCTTAGTCCTGCCACACGCTGGCTCCCTATGGAGTCAGGGAAGAGAATAAATCCCTCTGACTGAGCACTCTTCCTATTTTGGACAGCATAATGAATTTATTTCCTTAACTGCATAGGGAATGAGGGTCTAGCACCTGTGGTGATCAAATAGACCAAATCATAAATATCATCATAAGGTTGCTGACATGCTGGCCGTTGCATTTATCAGCAGCTGATGCAATGGGACAAAACCAAGAGTGCCACTTGTTAAACCCATTAACCCTGCAAACAATGAACAGATTGTATCAAAAGACTCTAAACACCACAGATAATTTTAAGCAGTTCGCTTCAATTAATGCCCATCCTACATCTGCTTTTCAAAATTAATGATAGCTCATGAAAATTATAGCATTGAAAGATTATACAAACTGCAGCCACACAGAAACATTTAAATTCTTTTAAAATTTCTATGCAATTCATTTCACTGAGTTGAACTATTTAGAGTAAATGTTTTTCTGAAAAAAACAAGCAATATCATAAAAAAATGCAATGGTAGTCAATAGAGACTCACGCATTCAGGTGGGGTTCTAAATGATTGGCACTCAGCTGTAATTCAAAATTACATTGTAACTAAAATGCAAACATTTCCCAGAAACTTAATAATTATTTTTAGCTTTCCATTTAACTGCAATAATGTCACCTATGGATGTTTTTTTCTAGCAAATTAGGTTTTGGTGAATAAGAGACATTAAATCCATTTTACATGAAACTGTTAACAAGGTTTTTTTAACGTGTTTCTATTTTGGGCACCTTTTGAGATCTTTTGTTTCTTCCATCAGAGTCACTTTGAATTAAAACACATGTGGTACTCTTTGAAACGCATGATAAAAAGCACCTGACAGTTTCAAGAGGTTAAATGGCCATGATCTGTGCACTGCCTGTACTGCAGCTGAGAAGAAGATGCAGTTTGACACAGTATCTAATTTGCTGTGACATTCAAGTTTTAAGTGATGTTCAAGGAGATGGAAGTCCTGGCTCTAAACATATCTCAACGTGTGCTGGTCTTCTGTCTGTTAACTTACTAATGAACCATGATTGAATAAAGTAATGAAGAGTTTACAGAGAGCCCCAGGAAACCAATTTCCAATTTTGCAACCAGCAGGCTTTAACTTCACTGCAGCCTTCGCTAATTTTGTCTAGGAGGGGACTTGGATACAAAATGCCATTTCTGCTTTGTGAATCAGACAGACTTTTCCAGTCCCTGAATACTTACTTGCTAATGAATGTCTCTTCTTCAGATCCATTTTATTTCCATCTGTAGTTGTTAAAAATAGGCTGAATAACTAAAAAATGATTACTGAGAGAAATGAAATTATAATCACTGAAAATCAGAGGCACTGTTAGACTTGTGAGATGGAAATTTTAATCTTCAGTCTGATCTGGGATGAACCATGGAAATAGGTGTAAGAAAAATACAGAAGGTTAATTTTGAGGGGAAAAAAAAATAAAAATCAACGTGAAAATCTTTTATACATAATGTCTCTATGTGGCTGTAAAGAACCAATGCTTCTACCTGCCCTGCATGCAAACCAGCTTCATATGCAGTGCATAGAATCACATTTGCTACAAAACTGTTTCTCTGGAGCCAGTATCCTCAATGCTTGTCGCACAAGGCAGTTGGAAAGAACGGTAAAATAGAAGAGAAATTAAATGTCAAGAGAAAAGATACATTTCTAAGGACAAGTTTGTTACATATTTCTCTGCTGAAGAGAAGGGTTTCTGTAACCAGGCCCCTGTAAATTGCAAAAGCCACATGTTTCTTTTTTTCTCAATAAAACATAATTTTAAAATAGTTTCCAAAGACGATAATGCTAGTACAACATTTCAACAGTTATGTCTGTAAAAAATAATGCAGAAACACTTCCATACTATATCTATTAAAAAACCTGCAAAAGCAGTCTCTGTATTTCAGCACCTTTTAACTGAATTAATATACTTCAGGCAAATTGCAATCTAAAAGGCTACGCATCCTGCAGAAGGGTTTTTTTTCCTCCTGTTTCTCCTGATCCTGAGGTTGTAATTAGAAAGCTTGGAGCTTTATCAGGGGATGTAATCTTGTAGTCCTGAAAACAGCTTTGTCTGTTATTCATGCTTATATGAGTTCAGGTTGAGATGATTCAAAATCATAGAGCACTGTCAATGATTTTCTTAGTGAATTGGACTATTGTATTGACAGAGGAATGACTTGAGATATAATGATTAAAAAATGCATAAAAGTGAAATGATGTATTCTGTGGACAATGGGGCGAGGAGAAAGCTATAATCTAAAAGTCATAATGTGTGTGTTGGTAACTACACAGCTCCTATGGCTGAATATGACTCATAGAGCTCTTATGAATTCTGGGTGCTGTTTTGATTCTCTGTTCTAAAGGGCACTTAAATATGGGGTGTATTTAGCATTTCAGAGCCTCTCCAGATTAAATATTTGAGATCATAGCAAAATGCAACCTATAATTGAAAGAATCATACTACACAATTATCAACAAGAAAAGAGCCCCTTTTAGTCTGGTTATGTAAAAAGTAAAAAAGCATTACCAGGAGAGCATCAGTCTGGATTTCTGCCTCCGGTGCCATTATCTCAGTCAACCTTCTACTTATATTAGTTGAGTGAAGAGTTCTGCGTTACTTTAGGTCCTGTTGGCAGTGAAGAACAGTATTCCATTTATTATCTCCATATACTGAATATGTATTCCAGTTTCATAACAAATCCTGATGGATCCAAAACCTACACATAGTATTACTTACTTAATAAATCATATTTTGCTTTCCAAGCTTAAAACATAAACAATATATTCACTAATGAACAGAAGTCTATTAGAACCTCAAGGGTCTAAGAGAAACATTGTTAGAAATTATAGACATCTTCTTAAAAAATTTTAAAATCTTAGGAAAACATCTTCAGGCAAAAGACATTATGTTTTTCCAAACAACTAAAACACTGAGTTATGTGTCTAGGCTGCAAAGGTAAAAGAACATAAATGGAAGAAACAAGATTGAAGCAAGGGAAACCTAAATCTCTCAGATTCTGTCTGTTATCTTTCAGATGAGCAAAGGTAAACCATTTGTTTCAAGAGCCTGTAGAAGGCAAGTCCATAGAAGAATAAACTTCTTCAGTAAACAGACTAGTGCAATAATTTTCTTTGGCCAAATGAAATTGATTCATGTTATTAATAGTTGTATAATGGAAGTCTCATTATGTCTTTGTAGAAATACACAACAATTCTTTTTTAAAAGAGTGAGTCTACATTGTATAGAATTCCAAAACCACTAATTGAAAATTCATTATGAAAAAGAATGCATGGCTGAGGTATTTTATTCAGTCCAGTAACAGATTCAATGACATTTACAGCAATAGCTCTCTATTATCCACATTGTATTACTTGGTAAATTTAGCAGAAAGAAGAAGATGGGAAAATATGAACACAAGAAATATGAAAATAATGAAACTTTAATGTAGCACAAAAAGTGTGACAGATGTAATACCACAAAGAGTCGTTAAATACTTCCCAGTCCATCTCTTTTTATCTCTCTCATCCTGTCACTATCAATTATTCCCAAAGTTTCTCCCTGTTCCTTCAACACTTAAGGAAGCAAAATTAATTTATGGGTTTTTCTTGTTATCTCTCTATCTAAACTGGCTACTGACACTTCAAGATGTTGAACCTGTGTTGCAAAATCTTTTTTAGTGGAGGAAAAGATAAACATTTTATTAGATATGTCATGAGCAATTTAATATTTGTTTCTAGTGTTCACATCTTAACAAAAGATGTCTAAACAATAAAAATGGTTACAGTTCTTATCTAATGTCTTTACGATTACTTCTTGTTTTTAGGCCCACAACATATTTCAGTAGAACTTATATTAGTCTTTTTAGCATGGATCAATGAAGATGAAAGAGTGCCTTGAGCAGAACTCATTTGTCCTTGTCAGCTGGGGATAACCAACTAATACACTTAAAATAAAATTATACTGGAATAGGCTGATCTTACTAGGCTTATTTAAAGTAATAAGTATTACCAAGTCTTTCGGACCTAATTTAAAGTAGTAGTAGTCTACAGAGATGCACTAAATTCATCAATATTTCCCATGGTAAACTGAAGTAGTCTACTGTATAAAATGAAACTACTTTTTTTCCATAAAAATAAGTTGCTCATTGTGAAGACAAAGTAATGCCAAAACCAAATTAATTATCACTTAATTCTAATTATTCTTCTCAGCTCAAAATTTTTTTAAATAAATATAACCATAAAAAATAATAAATAGCAAAATATTAAGAAACCCATTTTCATTTTAGAGGTCGTGGTTATTTCAGATCAACTTATTTGAATATTTAGAGGGATGCATTACATATTGGGGTTGCATAAGTGTAAGATCCGTGTTAGTTTTATTTCTACCATGGAACAGAACTGTTCCTTTCTCAGCTAGGCAGTCTCAGTTGTGAACATTTGTGTCTGGTTTCTGTTTCCATTTAAAATATACTCTTACAATACCCATTCAAATCAGATTCAAGAGCACATTACAAAATAATAGGGAACACCTTGTAATACAATCTTAGAAGAAAATCTCATCATAAACAAATTAATATTTTACCATCTTCTTCACATTTTTAATGCACATAATCTTTTTTAAATGACATTTATAATTAGAATAAATTGAACTACTTCTATGTGAAATAAATATAAAGATTTTGGCAAATACATAGAGGAAATATAACTGTCCTGATATAAAATTCAAAATCTTCAAAATACAAAAGCTCTTTGTACCTTATTCAAAGCACAAATTTATATACACCCTAAAAAATTTTTGCTGTGCAGAAGCTTCATGATTATGAAGAATCAGAAAGATTCATGGAATCTACTCTGATGGCAAGTTTGAGACATATAGGAAATCAATGTCTGTTGCCTATTTCAGCTAGAATGAGATCCTAGACGTTTTCAGTTCATTGGCTGGGATTTCACTATGCAAATCACATTTCCCATCATAAGAGAGAGAGCAGCTATTTTCAATAGCAATTACACAAGATATTCTAGACTGAGGTATCAAAAATGGACACTTCTTAGGTTCCTGCAGTGGACAACATGATCACTTCCAGGAATTCCAATACTGACTAGACTCCACTGAATAAAATTATTTTATACACAAGTAGATACTTCATTTTAAGCATCATAGCCTTGAATAGAATCCAACTCATTTTATTCTGCTCTACTGAGCCCCTTCTTCTACTCTGTTAAGTCCCCTGCCCTGACACCCTATTTGAAGTTACACTTTTTAGCAGACAGGCCTCTATTGGAACTGATGGGCCTCAATCATTGAAGCCTTCCCCTCTTTATAGCAAAAACCACTATTTGTTTCTCACTTTTTTTTTTCTGATTATTCAAATTCAAATATGGTTTCAACAGGAGGTCATAAATGTCATTCCAAAATTTAACTGACTTGCCAGCCTTTTTGACAATCCAGATTTCCTCAGCATAAAGAATACTTTAAAACTTACCTGTTTTGAGCAGTCTGAGAGATTCCTTACTCATCTGTACCAACTGGAAGTTGTAGAAGAGCACCTACAATAAGCATAATTTCCTCAATCTTCTTGGAATAGCAACGTGACATAAAAATCTATAGTCCTGTACGTTAATAAAGCTCTCCACATTTCCCCCCTTGCTGCTGCCTGCTTCACTGCCTTCATGACTCTTCCTTTCTCTTAAGAGGATGATAAGTATTGACATTCTCATGCTGTGTAGTGCTCTGACCTTGGCTGGTTGCCAGATGCCCACCACGCTGCTCTGTCACTCCCCCTCCATTAACAATGCAAGAGGAGAAAAAAAAACCCACAAAAAGCTCATAGGTCAAGATAAGGACAGGGAAATAATATTACAGGCAAAACAAACTCAACTCAGGCAAATTAGCTTATTGTCAATAATGAAGTAGGATAATAAGAAATAAGAACAAGTTTAAAAATTCTAAAAACACCCAAATTTCCCCCACCCTTCCCTTCTTTGCCTGTTCAGCTTTGCACTGAATTTCTCTGCCTCCTCATGCTGAGTGGCCTAGCAGCATGGTGAGCAGGTGCTTCAGTCAGTTCATTACAAATCGTCTCTGCTGCTCATTCCTCCTCACACTGTTTCCCTCTCATGCCCTTTCCATGCTCCAGCATGGGGTGTCTCCTGAGGAAGACAGTCTTTCATGAACTTCTCCAGTGTAAGAACTTCCCTCAGGATGCAGTTCATGGATGCTTCAGCGTAGGCCATTTCCTTCAGAGACAGTCCTTCAGGAGCAGGCTGCTGCAGCGCAGCTCCTCTCTCCACAGGGCCACAAGTCCAGATAGGGCTGCAGCAGAATCTCTGCTCCAGCACTTGGAGCATCTTCTCCCCTCATTCTTCACTGACCTTGGTGTTTCCAGATTTGTTCCTCTCATATTCTCACTTCTCTCTAACAACAGCTGCTGTGCAGCGTTTTCTCCCCACTCTTAAATGTGTTATCACTGAGTTGCTCTCAGCATCACTGTTTGGCTCAGCTTTGGCCAGCAGCTGGTCCATCTTGGAGCCGACTGGCACTGGCTCTGTCCAACACAGCTTCTGGCAGCTTCCAACAGAATTCACACTTTGAGCCCTCTCCCCTCCCACATGCCTCCACTACCAAACACTTGCCACATAAACCCAATACCCCCTGAAAGCAGTCCGGGTATCTGTGGGTCCTCCTGAATGAAGTGATTTGTCTTTTGTCAAGTTGAAAGCAATATTCTTTCTGAAAGGCTTGAGCTGTTCCTGTCTCTGATGGGGTGCTAGAAATCCATAGGTTTCAGAGACAGCTCTGTATGGAGTTTTTTCTTACAGTGATATCCTGGAAGACCAGAATGTCTTTTGTATTCAAAAAAGACTGAGTTATATCTTAGAATACAAAGTAGTGTAGTTCATTCTAAAGTGAAAAAATAAGGAATTGTATCAGGTAAAATATGAATATCGTTATTTTACCTCATGCTGCTCTTGGGTAGTGTAGGCTTGCCCCGTGAACCTCTATTTGCTGACTGCTTCAGCTGCCTAACTCACAGAGTTTCTGAGATGCAACAAAATCTGCCCAGTTTTCTCTGATCCATGGGATACTTTCTCCACTCTCTCTGACTCCTGAAGCCTTTCTGTCCACTCCTTCTCCTTCCTGTCAGTGTCTGTACTCACTGCAAGCACCCACCTCCTTGCTGTGCCTCTCTGATTACTTCTCTTTCTCATGTCAAGCCACTCCTGTGATCTTCTCTCCTTGAGCAGCTGCTGAGCAACCATCCCTTCTAAGGAGGCTTCTGCCCTATCCAGTCCTGCTTCTTACAGGAATACTACATGAAACCTGAGAAAAGGTACATAAGATTTTTTGCCAAAGACTACTAGGAAGTTTTTCTTCCTTTCTAATCTTCCTTACTGTTTTCAGTCTTTCTGTCAGTGTGGACATCTCAAGCTTCTGACCTCTGCAGCACTATGTTTTGAGCCTGTTCTCTCTGTTCATCTTAGAAGCTAACAGACAGTGATGTTTTATGCCCCCAGTGAACTTTCATCAGTGGATGGATGGCATTTTGGTTTTTTTTAATAAACTAAGAAATGTGAAATGAGATTTTTAGTACCAATTCCAGACAAATAACTAAAGAACAGAGATGACATACAAGTAACATCTTTCTCAGAGTTAGAAATGATCCCTAAATAAAATCAGCAAAGTGACATGCTACATTGAAGCAAAAATTGGTGAACAATTTCTTGAGTGCCATCTACCTGACAAACTACCCAGTTAGGTGGTTTACTCCAGAAATATGAATTTGCAAATGGAAAAATATTTCTAGCCCTTTCTTCAAAAAGAGGCATTTAAAACTAAACTATTGATAAGGTTCATTTTAAAAAGAACTGTCAGAATATTTAAAATGCTATTATAAATGTGGATAAGTATGAAATCCATTTATAGATATACCAAACACTTGTGTCATTTATTTTTCTCTTTGAAGATGTTAAGAGCTAATGATTAGATTTAAAATTCAGATTCTAAAAAAGGTGCAGACTTCTCTTCTGCAAGATCCTGAGACAGCATTTAGGATTTCGTTACAGGCTCAGAGAAGACCTAAGTTGCTTTGCAGAAAGAGGGGCATTTTCCAAGGGCACAGCACAAGCCCTAAGCTCTCTTTGTCAGGTGCCAGGAGCCATGGGGATTCCCCATGAAGGAGCAGCACACCAGTCCCACTGCTGTTTTCACACCTGTGAAAAACAAACCTTTTGCAAGTGCAGTAGGGTAGGGCATACATTCTAACACACCAGAAGCTGAAAGAAAAAAAAAAAAAAGCGAAAACCAAAAACCAAAAAAAACCAACCCTGAAGGTTTCTAAAGGGAAACAATCTTAACCAGACTGCAGTTGTTTGCAAGTTTATGCCAGGCCAGTCAATGTTAGATATGAATGGTACCTGGTGAAGTGTAAAGCTTAAGAATGCAAATTCTTGTCTGTAAAATTCTATATAGGCAGTGACTTTTCATTTCCCCGCATTAGTAAGGAATTAATAAAAATGGTGTTGTTACAGAGAAATTTAATTATTGTGGACATTTTCCTTTGTTGACCCCTGGAGATTTCATCCAAGTTAGAAACCTGAATTAAACAAAGCATTTACGCTTGACTTTGTCAAGGCAGTCAGAAAAGAGCAGTAGGTTCCTCCCATCTTGACTGTAAAATTTGCCAGTTAATAAGAAACATTGAAATTGAGACTTTCGATCAACTCCTAAATATTAAAATTTTCAAAAGACAGATATCAATACCAAAGGGTTATAAGACTAAGCAGAGAAAAATCGAAGTCCTGCTCTGCTTAGGAAAGGAGCTAAACATGCTTGAATATACACAAAAGGATTGGTGCAAAAAATTCTGCATTTTTCCCTCGATTGTGTTCATATTCTGGTCACACTGCCAGTTGACGACTGTTACCAAAAATTAATGAGAACATTGTCCTGGCTCCCATTAATTCAATGGGTTTGAATTAGTCAACTGAGAAACTGTGTGCATATCTATGTACTATCAGAGAAACTCAAAGACAAATTATCTTTTCTGGTCTTTTTCGCTCAATTTTTTACATCAAATGTTTAATCTAAAAGGTCCATTCTTATGAATAGCACTATTGTATAGCAGGCTGACTAATGCATAATGGAGTTTTTTCTATTAATATTCTATATTCATATTTTTCAATATTCATGTTTTTCCCATGGCAACTGCTGTATGGGTACAGTGTCCTATGCTACTAAATTGTATATCAAATAGTTTAATATCCAAAGATATTCTTTATGTGTAATGCAAAGACTATTTCAGTGTTACTGAGTATGTACCTTATCCTAGTGAACAAATTTTTTAATTAAAAGTGCAAAAAATTTCAGTTTAAGTATGATCAAAGCCATAGTAACCTAAACATCTTCAAACAAAGAACTTCTGGGGAGTGAAGGCATGAGTTGCTATCCAGAAGTTTTCTGACCCCACAAATCTAGGACTTGCTGCCTCATATTTTAAAATAGATTTTAATCATTTTCCAGTACAAGATGTAAGAAAAAGTTCTTTTTTTTTTTTTCTTTTTTTTTTTTTTTTTTTTTTTTTGTGATCTAGAACTTCAGCTGTGCACAAGACAACAAGAGACAGACTGCTATGTTAGCATGAGAATGAGGTACTAAAGCCTGGATTGTAAAAACACTTCATAGGGAAATATGTTTTCCCTAAAGTGTAGGTGCTTTCTGAGGTGGTGTGTATATTGTAAATTCCTACATTCTCTGTGCTTTCAGTGAAGAGGAGAATATCCTTACAGGCCATAAGAGCAAGATCTGACTGCAGGTCTCCATTTAAAATTAAGTAACATATTTAACAGCACTGCAACCCATTGCTAACCCTCGCATAGTTATTTTAGTCCTAGTCTGAGTGACAGCAAAGAATGGAAAGGAAGGGAATACAGAATATTTTTTCACTTTTGAATGCACCCAACATGATGACTAATGCCAGCTAAATAAATAAGTAAAAGCATACTGAGATTTCACAGAGAATCAGTACAAGGAGACTTGCTTCGAAGTAGAGGAGCGCTTGCCTCATGCAATAAGGAGACTTATTTGAGCAGACCAAGAGGAATGAAGTGCAACCCTGGCTGAGATGACTTTGACTGTATATTTTATTCTTACAAGGTCCATAGGCAGAAAATAATAGGAATTTGGCAATCAGAAAAAAATATCAGAAGGCTTGCATTAAAAACAATAAATGAATAAATAAATAAATAAAAATAGAAAGAGAGAAAACTACAGGGGGAAACAACTACCCAAGGATTCAAACTGGTTTTGTCCTTAGTGCATGTGTCTGTAGGAAGTCTTAGCATGTAGAGCAAATTATTTGACAAGCATAAAAAATGAGCTAAGAATCCAGAAACCCCTGTGGTAAATACAAATTGACAGCATCCCTCAGCTGATAGGTATGAAATAACCTTTAGTCCCTTATAAAAATGCAGCAGGCTTTTCATGCTGTTCTGAAGCAGAATATTTACATATCTTAGTTCATCTGTCACCAGAGTAAGAGGATAGAGAATAACTCACAGCTGTAATTCAAAAGCACACATCTTGGTCTTTGAACCAGTTTGGCATTTGTAGTAGGAGTTTTTACTGCACTAAACTAACACTTAGTTGGCTGTCAAGCACATCTGCAAGTAATAGGGAGAAGCTGATGTGTAGGAAGCTGAGGTATGTACCAATTATTCCATTGTTAACAATTCTATTTACTTTTGCATCCTCATTGCTGCCAACAATTTTTATAACATTCTGAGGCCTTAAAATTCTGCGCTTTGTTTCTGCACTGACTTCTGCTGAAAAGGGTAGAAATTTTTTGGCTTCTACCTATACATTGTAGGGAGGGCAACTGAAGAGACAGCTGAAAATCAGGAAAATACTTTAAAGTCATAAAACACTTTTAGTCCCTTTCCGTACGTATGTATGGCATTTACTAGAGCTGTAGGAACTACTCTGACTGAAACATTCTCAGTTTAACAAATCCCCAACAAATCTAGCAAAAGGGTCCAAGAGAATCTGGTCTGGATCCAATCCAAATGGCCACAGGATTCACTGCCCTAGTGCAGTTTATCAAATCCACCCTTGTGACATGGTGCTATGCTTGGGGTAGGAGATGGTCTCCAGTCCTAATAAAATGTATTCTGTGACTGGGGCAAGTGCAAGAGTACAAATGGCTCAAGACCAGAGAACGTGCCAAGTTCTCTTGGCCAAGACAATTGCACAGGCTAAAGAAAAAAGCAAGTAGAGGGGTAACGTTTATGATGCATAAGCTCTCGTAATCTCTCTACTTTGAGGTACCCTAGAAACACCAATCAGACTTTACAGAGTAGTCATGCCAAGCAGCTGGAATCCTGAGGATACCCCGCCTCAGAAGTTGCCTGTGGAAATACTTGGCAGGGAAGCTCACATCTATCAACAATGATAATCTACCTGAGTAAGAATCAATGGGATCAATGGCATTTTTTTAGAATTATTTGTACACAAACAAAGTTTTTGAAAAGCAAGATTTTTGACAGGAGGGAAATCCCTCATTCTAGTCACTTCTGAAAAGGGATCCCACTTCTAGGGCAATCAGCAAGCACTGGAGGAGAAAAACCGAAACTCACAGCTCACTAGTATACACCTTCTTTCAGAATACAATAATCAATTAAGTATATATTCAATTTTTTTGGCATCTAACCCTGCTTTGCAAACAATATTTATTTTAACTTATATTTTAAAGGCAGTTTAATCTCTCTTAGCAGACATATAAATACGCAAACAGGTATATTCTGTTAAATTTTAAAAAAACATGTTCACAAAAAGTGCTGTGAAAAACAACATTAAAATAGATGTCTTTTTTCCACTATATTTTGTGAGTATTGTCTGTTGTAATACCTTTTTCCACTGGCAAGTCTTAGGTGTGTTATCCTCTACAGCAATTCAGAAACTACTTTGTAGAATATAAATATGACAAATCTTCCATTCTGTCACATTTTAATCAATTCCAAATACCTTTGAAGTTTTCATGACCTCCTTTTGCAAACTCTTTGAGACTCATAGATGAAAAGTAGTCTATTATGCTAGATAGATATTATCATCTCTTTCTTTATACACTTAGGGACAACTGTCATTTATTTTCACCTATTTGTCACATCAAACAATGTTTAAATTCCAGATTTTCTAAATGTTCAAGAATGGTTTCCATCTGCATCCTTGAAAGTCACTCTTTTTCTTGGGGCAATATTATGGACAATTTCCAGAATCATGTGGTGAAATGGACAGTTTCAACATCTAATTATATTTTATATTGTTTGTCTATAATCTCTTTGTATGCATATATTTATATAGTGATAATTTGTGGTAAACTAATTCATGCTTCAGCAGCAGTTTCTTTTCAGTTACCTGCCTGTAATACTTTTCCAACAACATTCACATAGTAGTACAGTCTGTCCAAAACAGGATTTGATAAAGAAAGTAGGGTCCATACAATATCACGAGCATGTTTGGCCTACACATAAAACAACAAATTGCAGATAAACACAAATATGCAATGCTAGGTGGGGATGTATTATCTTTGACTCAGTATGGCACTAATTTCTAATTAAAGCTACACTTCTCTTGATTTAACCATGTTAATATCCTGCTGTTTTGGCAAATGACCAAAGCAAATTGGTGATGATTGTGCACAATAATCCTTGTAGATGTACAATACATGGGATTTTTTAATGACAATGAAAAAGCAATTGTTTACAGTCACAGACAACAAATAAGAAAATATGTTGCCTTTATTTTCTATATAATACACTGCATTTCCAAAAGGAGGGATATGAGATTACTTATAATTTTCTTATGAAAAATAATGGAACCTTTAATGAACCCTAAATGTAAGATGATCTGGTCTTTTTGTCTGAGAAATCTTCAGATGTCTTGATATTATCCTGTAATTTGTTGGGGAACAAAAGCAAATAGCCAGTTCTGCTGGTCATTACTGGGTAGAGGAAATGAAATCTGTTTGTAGGAAATTAGGCTACAATTTAGAAGATAAAGTTAGATACACCAGTTCAACTGCCTATGGTCTAAAAGTGATAAAATAAAAGTAAGCAACTACTGACAAATTTATTTAAGCACTATCAATGTCTTATCTTGCAGCCCAGGTATAACATCTGCTTTACTCTACCCATTCCTTTCTAGAATTTCAACTTAGTGATGATCTGAATTTTATTGTTCTGGACACCAGATGACAAGAAATAATTCTTTGTTAACACTGATCTCTTTTCCAGAAAGAGCTGTGAAATTTCCTTCAAGGCACATTTTGAGCTTTCAGATGTTTCCACAGCATGACTATATACACAAAGGTCATAGGTCTAGAAGGAGCAAAAGTAAGCTGAAAGACAGACAGTGCAAGTCCAAAGAGGGGTAAGATGCTGGTGAATAAATCTAAAATAGAAAACAAAAAATGAAACCCATAACTGAGGAAATTCTTCTCCTTTGTTCACACAGGGGCTAGGTGAATGTACAGTTCAATCTGTTTAAACAACAAAATATAAGACCCTGAGGAAATGGGCTTTAAAATTATAGCAGGTGGTAAATACCAAGTGAGGAACAGGGAACTATATGAGCTAACAAATACTGCAGGCATGTGAGCAAATAACAAAGTGAAATTCTGTCTTTGTATCTGAATGTATTAATTGGCCAGAAAGGGAAGTTCTGAGGCAGTCTTCCTCTTGGAGCAGAGAGAATAGAAAACAATTTAATATTAGTTGTCACCTTGATAAACTTATGAAAGCAAATACACAAATACTTCTCTGTGATTGCTTTGAGACCTCCTTACTGAACAAAGAACTCATCTACTACTGTGTGACCTGTGTATGTTTCCAGCTTCTAAAACAACATCAAATTACATGAGCCTTTTTTCTTCAGTAGGTAATTTCAGTCTAAATCAAACCTACATTGTAAATGGACATTATAAATTAAGGGTGGGGGGATGCAATGGCTATAGTATACAATTTGTGAGTAAGAAGCTGAGACAGGGAGAGAGACCTACTGCCTGACAAAGAATTTAGAAATATCCCCCTGGCTCTACCAAGTACAGTGGAACTACAGCAAGTAGTATCAGAAGGACTAAAACCACCGAGTACAGGAAGGCTCAATTTTGTACTGGGCACCAGGAGCTGTACACCCCCAGTGGGGACTGACCACTTAGGTCTCTAATGGAATGACACCTTAGGGGTTGCATCCGCACAACTAGACTTGCCAACCCACCAGAACGTGGCATCTTTTCCAAACTCCTGCTGGGAATGCTCCCTTGCCCATGCAAAAGCTCAGACGTGGTTTGGGGTTTATCTGGAAGAGTGCTAGCTGACCCAGGGCCAAAACCACGCCAGGGGCTGCATGCTGCAAAGCTGGGTACATGTGCTCAGTCCTATTCCCTAACTCTTCTCAGCTTCATATTATAGATGCAGCCACTGGGAGCAATTAAGCCGGATACCGTGCTGCACTGATAGAGCTGTAACTCTCCCCTATGAAGTTCCTATAAATTAATAAAAACTTCATAACTCTTATAATTTTGACAGGATTTCTGAAAATATTAATTGTATTTAGAAATAATACTTTTCAGAGCATAAAGCACTTTTCCTACTAGGTAGGTAGGGGGTAGGATTTGATAATGAAATAAGCCCATATTTTTTATTGCTTTAATTATTAACTTAGGGTTTATTTCCAATATCTTTACATCTTAGCATGTGGGGAAAATAAATATTAAGTACAGAAAAGCAGTTGTAATTTTTGTTGTTAGAATGTATTTGACAAAAACATTCACTGCTTCATTACTGAATTGTAGATATCCCAAAATGAAATCTGTGGAGCTATAGCAAGACAGCCTTTGGGAGACTGCAAGAGTCTTTCTGGATTATCTGCTCTCTTGTGAAATAGTCTGAAGGTTGATAGATTTCAGATACTCTCCGACATAACCATGTTTAAACACGTGTTGTGGATACATTTCTGACTTTGCCATCTGGGCTACAGGGGATATATAGGCACTCAAAGTTTAGGAAAACATTTTTTCTGTGTAATGCACAATTTACAGGTTTTTTTAGATAACCAAAGTTAACCAAACTTGTGTAAAAGTAGCCTGTATGTATTTGAACTACTATAGCCATCCCAGTGACTGCAATTCCTATTGTGTAAGGCCTAACTGATTGCAAGGTAGTGGTTATCTGTTGTTTTCCTGTGCTTTTTTTCAGTGATGAAAATGTGACTTCATAACATTGCTTCTTCTAAGAGTCATGAAACTCTGGTGCTTTTGATCACTTGGCATAGCCACTTGCCCAGTTAAGATGTCTCTATAGTGAATAGGTTATTTAATCTTGCTTTGGAAAAGCCAGAGATCAGCAAAAGAGCTCTGACAATATTTAAAAAAATATTATTTACATTCAAATATTTGTGTTCAAATTTTAGTATTTGAGTAAAACACAAGATTTTCAACTGATGCAAACAGAAACCAAATAATGATGCGTTTTCTTCTTAAGATTATCAAGTTGAATTTTGATTGACAAAGCAGAATAGAAACATTTTATACTATTAATAACCTTCATTGTTTCAGTAAGTGGCTCTATGTCTAAATTTCATAATAGTTAATCACATGCTAAAAAGTATTTAATTATTTATATTTTATCTCCCTGATATTATTGTAAAATTTTACCTCTACTGTTAACATGTTGAATGTATATATAAAATATATATAATACATTTTTTATATTAATTGAACACAGAGAATTTTGACTAAAAGGCTGAAAGAGTGTTGCTTCATGAGTTTATCATTTTAATAAAAATGTGTTTATCTTTAAATTTCATTAAAATTAGGCAAGTATTAAGATGGATCTTAAATTATTTATGTTTTCTCTCTTCTAACTTAACAAAAGTATTTTTACCTCTGCTGGTAAAATGAAGAATGAATTTTCATCACTTCACAATGCATAGGAACCAGAAAATGTGCAGCATTAAATTACAATGACATGCAGTCTTCTCTGAGACATTATATGGTATATCATCAAATGTCATACAGTAACTCCTTTTTGCTTCAGGGGATCATTGCTCATCCTTATAATTAGGAGGACCAGTAAATTTGGTGTTTCTGGACTGGAATGGGAAAAGTTAAATTTATTCATGATAATTGATTCTTTCAGTGGAAACTAGGTTTCATTATAAACATATAGCCCTTAGTCCATTTGTAAAAGAAACCTGAAAGTATTTCTTGGATACTTGAATATGCCTGTGTTTTCTAGAGCCAAATATTGGGGTTGGAAACAATAAAACTTTCTTATGAATTGGTGTATTTTTTGTAATATCCTTTAGCAAACTCAGCACAGCAGATCCACTGCAGTGGGCTTTTCAGCCCACCTATAGAACAGGCCAGTGCCTTGCTCCATGAAGTTCATGCCGGCCTTTGTTTCCCTTAAGGACTGGCAGACTTCCCCAATTCACAGATCTGTTAGGAATTTAGGCTTAGGTGGTATATGTTGACTGTGAGTTCAAACACAGGTAAACAATTCTAAGTTCACAATAGGTTGTGGTAACCTGGAGCCATTAATGAAAATGCCAATTAACACAGCACCGCAAGTGGAAGAGCTGAAGAGGATGCACTTTGCTAGCAAGTTTCCTGCCTTGTGTACTGCCAGAGCCCCAGCAAGAACGTTGCCATCACCACTGAACTGCTGAGGACCCCAGAGGGAACTGACACAATGAAATGCTGCCGAGTTGAACTCACCTGAAAAAAGCAAGGAAAGACTAATGAGATGATGCCAGATGGGTAAATTCAGTCTGCATCCAGACTAAATGTTTTGGCTGATTGTCAGTCCATGGTCTGGACTGCTGACAAAAATATTAGTCTTTTAAGTCTTGCAAATGTCAACAAATCCATATTTCCCAGATTGCTTCTCTTCTATTTTTCTTTATATCTGTCTGTTTTGTTAGAGCAAGATAAGAGCAGAACTTAAAGGTGTGTTAAACATCCTCCAGTAAGAGCTGTATGACAAATCAGAGAACTCCAATGGAGATGCCTTACGCAAAGGCTTTTTGCTTTCCAGTTAATGGGGAACTGAAAGAAGTATTTTACATTGGGATTTTTCATTCAAACTATAATTTCTTGAGAGTAAAACACTTATACTGCTAAATTTGAAAGCAAGAAAGCAATTCAATTTCACTCACAGGAAGCAGCAGGCAATATTACTGTCACCTGTTGGAGAGAGCTCAGGGTATTCTCAGCCTTTCAGTTTTCCTCTTATCTCCCCCAGATTTTAAGCATACTCTTGCTTGTAAAATTCTCCAGCTATCCCAGAGGATGTTCCTGGCCTGCCCTTCCAAATTAGGTCAAGTTTCTCCCTTTTACTCTAACTTGGTGTATTTCATTTATTTGTTTCTAAGGAGTTTTTGAGAAACTGGGAAACTGTTTCTCTAGTAAAACAAAAGGATTGATTCAAAGTCAATTGTTCCTATTTCCCTTCTGGACTAAAGAGACTTGAGGCATAGGAAAGATATTTTTTACCACTCTCAAATCATTGTTTTATCTCCTACATGCTTTATTTGGTTTCTAGACTATTGCTGCGGTCTACCTACTGACATTTTTGTCATTTGTTTAACCTGGAATCTCCCCATATTGGAGATATCTTTAACAATATTTAGATAATTTCCTATTGGAGAAGCTTTGAAGAAACCCAGATATATTATTACAATAAATATCAATATACAGGATTACATCTCACACTACCGTAATTTTCATATAGTACTGATATTTATAGTTACAATTTCTATTAGAAATTAGGCTCTAGTGTCACCCTTCTGTGAGCCTTCTAGCTTTTACAAAAAGTGCCTTTCATCTAAAAATGATGGACTTTGAGATAGTTGACTAACTTCTTTTCCACTGCCTGTTTTATTTTCAAAATGCTTTATTCTGGTTTGGGGTACTTTCACCTGTAAAGAGCCATCAAATCAGGTAAATGGGTGAATAACAAGTAACATAAAATCTTTATAGGCATAGAAATCCACAAACAAAATAGGAAAAATATGGCGTCAAGTTTACTCAGCTAGGACAGTGATAGTGGCTTAGAGAGGGTGAAGGTGATTAGAAGATAAGGAGAAAAACCCAGTAATGAGACTTCATCTACTATAATATAGACTGGATAGAAATAACTTTTCAAGTGTGAAATCAATACAGTTTTCCAGGCACAATGAGTGACAGCTTTGTAGACCTGATTTAAAATTTACTTTCAGAAACCCTGATGAATAAGTATCAATTATCTGTTGAAGAAATAAGAAAAGGTATACAGACACTGTAGCACTGTTTAATTTCAAAAAGAATTACATTAAAAATGAGAAAAATTTCTAGAGAGAAAAAAAAAAAAAAAAAACAAAGCCAAAACTGGAAAACACTGGCAGATATAACACATTAGAAATCCAAAGCAAATGTGCATCATTTGCCAAAATGCTTGTAAAAACATCACAAAGAAGAAAGCCAGCATAGCTAAACAACATAGTAAAAGGAGGCTATTTAAAATAAGAAGGCACACTTCAAAAACTTGAAATTGTCTTGCAAGGAAAAAAAAAAAAAGTGTTTTAAGTATGGCATATCAAAAGGCATAAACACATTTACTAAAACCTTGATCCAATATGTTTATGGTTAGGTAATCCTCCCCAGGGATGCCTTTGAAGAGATTGCCAAGGTATAAAAACATATCTCAAAGAAGACAAGACCACAACAGACACAAGAAATTATTCTTTTCATCCAAGTTTACCAGCAAGCAAGGTAAAGCCTAGAGAGGAATCTATGCGACAACACTTAAAAAAAATAGAGGATTTATCTAGAACTGGACTGACAGCAGAAGGTATGAACAGTCTTTAGAATGTTTGGGGTTTTTTTCTTCATTTTTCTGGACACTTGCATTCCACTAACATTAACTCAATTTAAGTTTCCAGGATTTGGAATGCAAGATTCATTGCTTATTTCTAACAAATATTTAAGAATTTACTATCTGAAAAACTACTATTTTTGTATTTTTAAAGATACTTTTCCAGCTATTTCTCATTAAATTATGTGGTGAACATTGTCTATACAGCTGTTTGAGGAGAAAATGAGATTGCCAGGGCTATAAACAAAAAATTTGCCACTTACAAATGTTAATGATCTTTACAGCTTATTTATCGGAGATACATTGAATCATAGAAAAGACAATATTTCTTTGAAGCAAAGGACTGTCCCAAAATAAAAAGTGCATTTAAAGCAAATGGCAGGGGTAGGCAAAATGGAAAAAATAACTTATTGAATATGTTTGTTTAGAACTGATATGTAAGTGATTGGAATATTTTCACAGAAATTTTGATGTAAGGAAGAAGTTCAGGAAGTATAATGGAGTGTATTACTGTTTGTCTACTTATATAATGTGTATGTTTTGATAAACAGATACATCTATTCAATCTTTGCAACCAGTAATGTAAAAGAGTAAAGAACTTCCTTCATTTTCTGGATATTATTTTAAAGTTGTTCTCTGGATTATTAAACACTACATGTTTTGCTTTGAGAGTACACACACCTGAAAAAGCCGTAGTAGTATTTCAGATGAATTTTAAAAATTGGTAAAAGCTATTACACTTTTAGTTTGTGGTTCCATTAAAACAGTGGGCAACTAGAACTATTCTTAGTGTGGAGGAGAAAAATGCTTTTCCTTAATTAAAGTTGCTTGTGTACACCCATGTCTTTTTCTTGCAGTAAGATTGTCTTCATATAAAACTGATTTTGTCAGTTCTATCAATAGGGCCAAGACTTTCCCCTGAGTTAAGGTGAGCAATGTAGAAATTTTTGAGTCTGAGAACTTGAACGAGCTCAAAAGTAGAACAGGGATACATTCTTGTTCATCTCCCCTGTTGTCAGAGACAACACTAGTAAATTTGCTGTTTAAAAGCCCCATCAGAAAGATGACTTAAACCTTTCTTTTAATGTTACAAAAGTGTGACAGGAGGGATGAAAAGGAATAAATAAACAGAGGTAGGTTATGTATTATACTGAAATTAATGTCACTGCATGAATTCAGAAGCAATGTGATAAAGAACCTTGTAAAGACATGATTCACTTACAAGAATACCACTCGCACAAACGTGTAAATAATACTGTTATTTTCACACCTTTTAACCAATCAGTTCTACTTTCACACAGGAGTGTCAGGTGGACCTTAATTCCTTAATGCTATAAATTATTTTTTAAAATCTAAAAATGCAATACACTAGGAGTAGAGAAGTGACATTACATTGTAATTGAACTAATTGTAAAATGTAGCAATGAAGACTCTGCATCTCCCTTTTGTTGGTCTTTTGCTGGAAGATGTGGCAATTAGGAAGTAAGAATCAAGAAATCAAATCCTTCTCTTAATACTTGCATTTAAAAGAGCTGACTAAACAATGCTCCATCTTACCAATCACAAAACAAATATGTCCAGACAAGAACTGTTATTATTTGTAAACAAATGCTTCTAAAGGAAATCTCACTGATTTCAAATTAGTTATCTAGTAGACATATACGCTGTTCAGTGAAAGAGGGAGCTCATAGTCCCTTTAAAGCATAGATTTACAGATCTTCTGAGCAGATAAGATATTGATCCAAGCACTTTTTTAGTAGTATTTTTCCTAGTGAGTGGCAAAAATATCCCATTTCACCAGACAAAAATACAGCTGCTGATGTGCAACAACACAGAAAAGAAGAAGGGGATTTTGATTTATGAAAGAAAAAGAGTACAACAGACAAATAAAATGAAATAGAAGATTACAAAAAGGAAGAAATAAAAGCCTAATGGGGAGCAGGTGGAGTGGACCACAGAACACAAGCTGAAAATAACAGTTGTTTGTTATACTTGAAAGAAGCAGCCTCAGCCAACTCAACTGCCTCTTACTGCACAGTACTGGGCACATTGCTTTAAAACTAAATACCATGGAAAATGTCCAAGGAGGACTGGGAAAAAATTACCCCAAATCAACAGGGTTTTCTTGTTTTCTTTAGCCCAGTGGTACTAAAAGTGCCTATCAAAGGAGAGGGGAAAAAAATGAGAGCATTTCTTGACATGCTTTTCTAATTTTCTAAAAAATTAGAAAAGCATGTCAAGGGAGAATATTGAACAGCAGGGACATTACTGCTTTTCTGGTCTTCTATACTATGCTTCAACTTCCTCAATTCATTCACTCTTTCTTTCTTTCTTCAGCATGGTTAATTTTTCAATTTGAAGAGCTATTGGTATAAAGCATGCCTCATTAGCTCATGGGAGGTAGTAGTCTCCATTAATTCAATTCTCACTTCATTTGCTTTGCATACAGTTATAATTAGCTTTAGAATAACTCTGGTAACTTCAGCAGATGTATAGCTTCAGTTTTATTCTGCATTTGGCTTTTCCCTGTTGTTTCAATGTGTTGCATGAGTTTTAAAAAATCAAAAACAACAACAATTGCTTTAGGGAGTAATTTAATGTTGCAGTCTTAGAGTGACAATCTGTTTTCATGCCTCTGTCTGTTCAGCTACATAAACAGTTAAACCACTAAGCTTTATGTAATGTCCAATGATGTTTTCTTACAAGAAGGCAGAAATTCACACTTTCTGACATGCATTCTCTGGAGAAGCAATCCCATGCCACGTGTGCCTACCCCTCACCAGAGTGCATGTGGCAGCACAGTAACACACTCCACGCCCCATACTGTTCTGAGCAAAGGAAGGAATCAGGTCAGTCTTTTAGTGGTGTCCTATAGCCAAAAGAGGATTTGGTCTCTTCGTTGGGGACATTCTGCTGCACTAAGCATATGAACATAGCACTACACAATCCAAACTGTGTCATGGAGGCTGTCAAGGCAGCGCTCCTATTTTAAGAAGGGCAAAGAGTTAAAGACAGCAGAGCCACAGCATCTTCTGACACTTTTGTAAGGTTGATGCCACAGAACCACAGAATTGTTGGGGTTGGAAAAGACCTTTGGAGATCATCCAGTCCAACCCCCTTCATATTCACATATGAACTGTGTCAGTGTATTTAGCACATCAGCCCACCCCTGACCGAGCTAATGATTGATTTCTTCTTGTGGCAAAAGCACAGTGCTTTATACCAGTATATTGGGCCATATTGAGTAAGCGGAGGAGAAATAAACCCTTCAGAAAAGTTCCAGAATTTTATATAAATTATCATTTCCTTGGCTCATGACAAGGTACCACCACCAAGAAAAATGCAAACACTTCCAGGTGGAAGGCACAGCCTCTGCTAGGGATATTCCTAAGGAATATCTCATTCTGTAAAGAAGTTTAAATGAAAAACATACATGGTAAAAACAAGGTGTCCAGTCCCTCCACAGACACCATTTGAGAACCAAGCTGGTCAGCACAGGGCAAGGGTGGGGGTTATAAGTGCAATGTTAAGAGCAATACTGCAAAGGCTGATGTTTTCCTGGCTTAAATACAAGTCAGTCACAAAGCTCTGGAATCTGTGTGTATCCACAGCGTGCTTAGCCAGCCTGAACTGTCTGCAAAGCCCACTGAGAGCTCCAGTACTTCCCACAGAAAATCAGAAACCTATGAGTTAATGCTCTGTTACTCTTATACTCTTCCCTTATTTCAAAAGCCAGCTAGCAGACACCATCTAAAACAAAACCAGGTTGTGAGGAAGTTCTACCAATACGTTGCCAGTGGTTCAATTTATGGTAAGAGAGAAGTAAAGTGATATTGTAAATGTTGGTAACCTGCCAAAGTCCTGTTAACTTCTCTGCATGGACTACTAAGTTGTGCCTTCCTGTAGCAGTCCATATGCTGACTTGGTGATACATGACCTTGTGTGGCCGGTCGCGTGGGCTGGACCAGCTGACCACCAGGGATGGTCAGCAGCTCGTCGGCGGATTCTGCTAGCATCCCTGAGTGCCAGGTTCACTGCAGTCGGGGACAGTCTCCCCCAGCCGCGAGCTGCGATTCCCTATGACGGCAGCCACGCTGTCCCCAAAAGCCGGAGTGCTGCAAAGAGAGTGTTCCCTCGCCCGGACCCCAATCAGACACGCGGTCACACGGTGGTCAGGTGCTTGGGGTCAAGGACGAGAAACCTTTGACCTCAGCTGGCACCAGCTTTTATTCTGAGGGTAACAACCAATCTTGGAATGGCACGGGGGAGGAACCAGGGAGGGACAAGGGACAGGGACAAATCGGGAAGGAGGAAGGGAGGAAAGGGGGAGATACGAAAATACCATTATGAACTGAGGGACAGGGGGAGCTCGACCCCTCTCTGGGACAAGCTACCTTCGACTCTACCCCAGGGGGGTTTTATTCTCTAGGTCTCCACCAATTCCTCAGGGGGGAAGAAACTCTCTCGGCTTGAACCACCGCTACAACCTTGGAGAACAACTCTCCCCCATGGTTAGCCAGCAAGGGATCATTCCACTGATGGTGGTGCTCCTGGCTCACTCCACATGTCTCTAAGAAAAATGTTTTATTTCCTCTTCAGTACCATCTTCATTACAGCTCAAAAGTTAGATTCTCAGGGATGTGATCAGTCCATGTCACTGCCACCAGATGAGCACCTGGCAAGCCCAAGCCCAACACTCAAGTAATATCCTTGCATCTGCCATAAAACCCATAGGCAATTTCACCCTGCATGCTCACAGGAATGATTAAATGATGAGCCTTCAACAGCAGACCACCTTGCAGAGCAAATTGTTGACCAAGATCCAAACATGCAGAAAATTGAGCTAACAGTATGTGGAAGACTCCTGGCAGAGCCTCATGAGCAGAAAGTATGTTTGAGCAGCTTGGTGTGCTGATCAGATTTCAGACAGGTCCTGCCATCTGGAAGGATATGAAAACAGTCCAATAAACCCTCCATGTGATATGCCTATTCACAATATGAGATCCCTACAGAAGCCACAAAAGTGTAAATGAAAGATTAAAGAGGGGTGAATTTAAGGGCACCTGGTGACATACCAAAGTGTACAACATCAGGTTCTAGTCTTGTCCTGACATATACATAAAATCAGCAGAGTCCTTATGAAGAATACTGCTCAGTTCAGTACCCTGTGTGTTTAAGATATGTTCACAACTATTGTATACACTGTAAGTAATTTTTTCTGTGTTTACAGTACCAGAAACTCAAGATTATTAATTTTTTGAGTCTAAGAACTGTTACTCAAGGCCTACAAAGGGAAAGCTTCAGGGCAGCTGTTTTGGAATATCAAGAGAATTCACCACAAGGACAATGTTGTGTTCCAGTATAAATCACTGAATCACTGAATCAAAAAAGGGTTGTATTGTTCTGCACTATGTGGTGTGGAGGAGTAGAGAGAAAGCACCGGGCGCTCTCAGTATGTCAGTAAGGCCTGATAAAGAATGGCATATCAGTCCTACTTCAGACCCCGTGAAAGCTATGGAATGAATCCTCCTGTGGACTGTCACAAGTCGGATGAAGCATATGACTGGGAAAATACAGCATGGGCAAATCGTGCTTGACCAACCTAATTGCTTTCCACAGAAAAGTAGCCTGCTTGGTTGATGTGGCATGATGTGGCACCTCTACCTGGACTTGTCCAAAGCTTTCAATAATTTCCCACAGCCTCCTCCAGGAGAAACTGGTGTGTGGGGTCTAGAGAAGCCATCTGTGCAGGGGATAAGGAACTGGCTGAGAGGCAACACCCAAAGGGTGGTGGCAAACAGCTCTTTTCAAACTGACAACCTGTCACAAGTGGGGTCCCCCAGGGATCTGTACTGTGCCAAGACTGTCAATAGCTTCATAAGTGATCTGGAAGATGGGATCAAGTGCGTCCTGATGACCTTTGCTGATGATACCAAACTGAGTGGGGAAATGGACACTTCAAAAGGAGAGACATCCAAAAGGAGCACCTGGACAGGATGGAAGAGTGAGCTGAAAAGGGTAAGGTCTTGTACTTGGGGAAATATCCAGAAACGCAGCACATGCTGGGATCAACTCAGCTGGGGAGCAGCTCTGTGGAAAGGATTGAAGATCCATGTGAGCAAGTGGAGTGATGCTTCTGTAAGAAAAGCCAACGGGGCTGCAGGGGTATCACCAGCAGAGTTGAAACCACAATTCTACCCTACTCAGCACTTCTCAGGGCACACTTGGAATACCGTGGTCAGTTTTGGTGCCTGCTACACAAAAAGAGATGTGGACAGGCTCAAGGCAGTCCAGAGAAAGATCATCCAAGGACTGGGAAGGCTGCCATATGAAGAAAGGTTGAGAGAACTGGGTTTGGTCAACACTGAGAAGAGAAAGGGAGATCTTATCATCATGTTCTAGTATTTAAAGAGTGGGTACAAAACCTTTTTAGAAGGAGTCACCTGGAAAAAAGATGGGGCAATGGGTACAATTTACTCATGGGATTATTCCAGTTGGACATGAGAGGAATATTTTTCACAACAAAAACAGCCTCTATTAGAATTATCTTCCCAGGGAAGTGTCAGATTCCCCAATGCTGGATACTTTTAAGTTCTAGCTGGACAAGTGCTGGGTCTTCTCTAGACTGTGCTTTTGGCAGAAAAGTTTGGATCAGATGATCCGAGAGGTCCCTTCCAGTGTGGTATTCTATGATTATATGATATTAAAATAGATGCTTTTAAAAATTAGAGTAAACAGAAGACTGTAGTTGAGAGTAGATCTTACATCCCTTCAAATGCTGGGAATCCTTCCATGGACGGATTCTGCATGGCACACCATTGGAAAATCCATTGGATGTCCATTTGGTCCTTTATGAAATCAAGGTGACATCCAGAAAGAGCCCTGTATCATCTCTCCCCCATGTCCTCTTCCATCCCCCAAGCAGGACATGTATGTAGACAACAGCTCCGACAGGACAGCTGTGGCTCCTGGAAGCTGTGCCCTACTGTAATTTCACTGTACAGGAAGGCCATTCTCACTGACACTCTTGGCACACAGTCAGAGGCTGCTGTAAGCAGCAGAGAAGAAATGCCTGAAAACAGTTTGAGAACCTTTATTTCCTGGGCATGCAGGAGCTGAAACTCTGTGTCAGTTTTCAGAGTGGTGATCCTGTTTTTATCATCCCAATTATTCATCACACCAGTGGAGAGGTCTTAGGTGAAGTATCTGAGGTTACCGATGCCTCAGTCTGTTGCAGAACCTTCTTCTATAAACAATAAAATAGATCATGGCAGACCTAGTGGGATATGGGGACTAATTGCTGAAAGAATCCATATTTTAAGCTGGAGAAAGCTTTGCAAAGATATTATTAATATTTGAAAAATACTATTTCTCTCTGCCTAGTGCATCAGTACTCTCTCCACCTTTTCTAGATAGAGCAGAGCAGCAAGATGCACAAAGCCACAAGCAAATACTTTTAGCTGAATTCTCTCCACCTTTCTTTTCCTAATTATTTTCCATTCAAGAATTCAGTCAAAAAACTAAAAGTTGGTTATAATTAGGTGAAGGCTGCAGCAGTAATAGACTGTCTTTGAGGTTTTGAGAAATGCAACAAATTGCTTTTAAAACAATTACAAATAATGCTGTGAAAGTTCCAACCTCTGGAAAAGGATTTGTGTTGCTAGCTGCCATGAATAGTCTCTAATTATACCGAGAGCCTTAATGCCAAAAAGCAAGGGTTTTCAGCACCGGACAGTGGGTTACAATCAAATGCACACAGTGAATTCCAGCTCCAAGTTAAAGACGCATTGAAAAGTCATAATGAAGTGTACAATTTGAAACATTTGTCAGTGATTCTGTTCCAGCATGAGCCAAGCAATTGTCTAAAATCACTGGGAGCTGGTCTGTTGGCTATTCAGAATTGAGATTGAAGAGCTGATTGAGCTTGCTTTTAATTTTTTTAACAACTTAAGCTTTCTGACTTCAAACCAATGGGAATACATGCTGCATGATTGAGAGAAACTTTGACTAAGTGCATCCAAATTCTGACGTAATATCTTCACATAGTCCAGATTTTGAACAGTTCAAGCCTAATTTCCCATGTTGAACAGATGACAGCAACACAACTGGAGGGCCCGGAGCCATTCTACTTGTTCTTTTTCATAATCTAACATGAAACAGAAAAATGAAGCAGGAAATTTGAACCCAGATCCCCATGGCCTGCCTCTCAAAGCCTTTGTAGTCGGGCTTTGTCAGCAGAAAGACTCCAGCCACTTTCTCCCATGTACTTTCCAAAAGTGTCATCAAGAGCCTGAAATAATTACATTGCTTTTTTCTACCTGAACATACAATTCCCTGATGATTTTATCCACTTCATGTTTTCTTTTTTGTTGTTATAAAGGTCTGTTGCATGATGAATAAGTGCAATACTATTGCAATTCTTTTGTCAATTGAAAGCATCAATCTAAACACAGTTCCTTCATAAAAAATCACCTTTTAAGATTAAAAAGTGGTCTCTTGTCATTAATAAAGAAACTTTCATGTAAGAGAAAGATGGAGATAATATTTGGGATGGCATCAGTTGAGTGTATCTCTTAACCAAGAAAAATCCAGCAATTTTGCCTGAATACTGAAAGCAATGGATATACAGGAATGAAGGTTACCCAATATTGTCCATCATTTAATGGAAAAATGGGTGGACAGATCATCAAGCATTATTGTCTAAAAGATGATTCAATTTCTGCATTTTTTAAACATTTAAACATGAAAGAAGAAGAGTTACCTTTGATGACAGAAAGCTTTCGCTTCTGCCCATTCAGCTAAAGGAAAGGTCTCCTACTATGTAAATTTTCAGCTGTGATGAATTGTTTGAGTGTTGTGAATTGAAACAGAGAATAGTCTACAGAGAGTCTGAAAAAGGCTCTCAGGAAGCCATCCCTTGACCATAAATTCTTTCCTTCCCTTTTACCCTGTCCAGATGCAGGTGAACCCATCCTCTGGCTAAAGCATCCTAACAGAGGGGCTCTTAGCAGGTAGGTCCCAGTTCAGCACCAAAGTCACCTATCATTTTTCCCCAAAGCCTTGCAAGTGCTCCTTCTCCTAGAAGGGCAGGCAGAACACAGCCTTTATAAAAGCACCACGAAAAGCCCAATGATAAATCGATGCTCTTTCAGTCTGAAATTAAAACCTATGTCAATTGTAATGGCAGAAATATATGTTTGGAATTGGACTCAAATTGCTTTCTGCAAAAAGGCATTTGAAAGCATCATGAGCAGATTGAAGTTTCCAAAAACACAGCAGCTGCCAACATCAGTAATCCCTGGAGTGCAGCAGAGAACAAAAGAGCCTCTTCCATTGAATTTTGCCTGCAGAAAGCCACTGAAGCCTGGAGTGGCTGGATGTGTGGAAAGCATATATTTTTAAATGAGCATTAGTACTTGAGTCAGTTGAAATCTAAACATTAAAAAAAGGTTTGGTATTTCAAAGAATATGGAAGTCTAGCATTCATTCTACAATTGAATGCAGCCTAAATTACAAAGCTTCAGGTTTTTGCCCTACCAGGATTCAGCTCTGCAAGTGCTTAATCAGTCACCCTAACAATAGGACAAGGCTGAGAACTGCTTTGCTTGCTTGATGGATTATGTTGTTGGCATTATCCTATAATGACACAACAATTCTATAGACAAATTTTGCTGCAAAAGCAATTTCTCTCATTTTCACCTTAAGAAAACCTGCACAGTAATTAACTTCACAGCAGTTCCATTTGAAGTAATACAGCACATAAAATAAAATATTCCTTAATAATAGATTATGAAAACTGTAGTTAAATTATGAACAGCTAAAGTAATAGCTAACAGCTGTAAGAATATATAGGACTATAAGAATATACAGGCCATGCTTCTTCACAAGAACAAAATATTTCACTCTAATAATGTTTGAGGGATTTTAGAAGGAATAACTCTAGTAAAATTGGAAAGGACTCCCTACAAAATGGATGGCCTGTGGTGCAGTGAGCGCTTTTTATGGAATTTTGACCCATAGTACAAAACACTCCTAAGAATTAAGTCGTTGATAATTTCTCCAAACCCAAGTAATTTATTTCTTCTAAAGATTTCAAGGACCAGTCAATGGTTTCTTCTCAGTAATGACTCAAACTGCAAGGAAGCAAAACTGCATTACAAACAACAAAACCTGATGATGATGTATGGTGGAATACAGAATAAAATCACTGATAACTGTGCTGAATTAAGCCTTTTGATTCCATGTTAAAACTTTACTCTTTTACATTGTCTTTCACAATCACCTTAATTTCAATTTGTTGTTCATTAATGGGAAACAAAACAGAGCTCTACTAACTACGTCTGACTGTGGTGTGCTGCATTTTATTCCTCTCTCCTCTTTCTTTGCATATATCAAAATTTGCTACATAATTTCTACCAGAAAGAGAACTTGAAGGTCAATGGACCTCTGGTCTAACATTTCAGCTTTCATATGTTAAGCACATTTTAGGCAGGAAAGAAAACAAAGGCAAGAGGAATATTTTTTTCCCAAGCTGTTTCTTTTTTCCACTGTGTAGCTCACCTTTTATAATTATGCCATCCATGCAGCTTGACTTCTGCCAGAAAATAAACCAGAAGCAGAGATTGATATGTCCTCTCTGAAAAGAAGTGTTAGAAACAAGCATATAAAAACTCCAGAATGCAGAAACACATTTTGATAAGAAGGATAAAAACCCACCTTAAAGAATGTTATCTCTTTCTTCCCAAGGGATCAGATTTTCCAAGGCATAAGTCTGAACATGAGGTCAAGCTTTCTTTGATGCTTTGGTGTATGACTATATGGTCCAGATTCTGGCTTCTCCACAAATAGAATGGCTGGGATTCTCTTTGGCCTTAATTACAGACACCTGATTCAGGCATCCACAGGAGCCCTTGCTGTCTAAGTTTCCCCGGTAGCCAATGGAAATAGCCAACACAATCAAAATTTCCTGCAGAGATTCTGAGCTAAGCAGACACAAAGGCATCGATATGGATGCCCATGCCAACAGATAAATCCTTCTTTCTGTGTCCAGAATCTGCACAGACTGGCAATATTAAACAAGATCTATAAGAGAGACACGGATTTAAATGGTAGCCACACTGGGATGGCGTGAATGACTCTGCAGCCTCTCCTGGCTGGGAGCAGGATCCAGCTACTAACAGCACAGCATGAGCAGGATGTCACAGGACATCCAAGACACTTCCACAGGACTTGATGTAGGACTCACGAGGGATCCTTTCCTCCTGGAGGGGGTGCTCCAGCCCAGGCAGTAAATCTCACACAATTAAGTAGCACAGTTGCCGTTACACGGTAGCTGAATCCCCCACTAGATCTCCACACAGTTTGGACAGCTGGAAGGTTTGTAGACAACTAAAACTGGGGGTTTTGTTTTGAATTAAATCCCAGTATAAAAGTCTGCACAGGAACCCAACTTGCCCAAATTTCAAACAAGCTCAAAGGGTTCTAATTCACAATGCACATTTATTACCAGAGTCCCAAATAAGCAACCAAAATGTTCATACCTAATACATTTAAACCTCAAATCCCAAACTTCTCTCTTGCCTTCATGCCAACTGTATATCCTATTAAAGAGAATCATCTTTGTCCCCATCTGTGCATCTAATTTTTTCAGCTTGTGATGTATGAAGCCTTTTCTTTTTTTTTTTTTACCATGAAAAAAGCCACGATGAAACACATCCTTTTTTTTTTTTTCCCCCTAGTTGTTTCAAAATTTCTAGCTCCAAAAAGAGAAAAAATAATTTCAATAATCCTGAAGTAAAAAATAAATTTTGCTTGCTGACACCAAAGGTTTTGGAACTGGTATTAAAAGGACAAAATCTGTTTAAATCTTTCTTCAGACAGCAATTCCAGCTGCAAGGGCAGAGAGTACTATCTGTAGGCATTTAGAACTGTTGCATGAGATCACCATAATCCTATTGGTTCTTAGATCCTGTAAATAGAATGGAAAAAAACTGACAAAATTCACTAAAGGAAACATAAATATATACTTATTCTTCAGGGTTTCTAGGAACTCACATAATCATTTTTCATTGCATACACAGCTTAGTTACATTTTCAAACATAAAATATAAAGCACTAGAAATGAGTATTGTCTAGGTAAGAGCCACTTTTAATAGCAGAAGAACATAAGATAACAATTTATGTTCTTCTGCTATTAAACAGCTTACAACTGTTTTGGATAGTAATTGAGAGCTAAATTTCCCACTGGGAACATGGGATGAACGTGGATAACCTGTTTCATCATTATATTGACTGTTAACTAAAATTATTATCAGAATAATAATTTATCAGAAATTACCTATAGTCTTCTAAAGGCTATGAGTAGCCAGGATATCTGTCATTTCAAAAGAAAAGTTTCATAAAACTAGCAAAATAGAGGAATAATTTCTGTTTTTAATATACCTATTACCTTTTCTAAATTATCATCAAAATACCATCCCATGAGAAAAAAATCCCTTTTTTTTAAATAAACAGTTAAAGTATAATAAAATCACCTGGAACCAGTTGGCCAGCTGTATCTTAATGCTTATACGGCTCACTACCAAGACAAAATTGCTGTTAGACTGCCAAAGGATTCCCAGAGATATTCAACTGATCTTCCTGACATCACCTAAACCCAGCATAACAGTACAAATCAACAGCAAAGCAATGAAGAGTCCAGGCAACAGGAAGCATTAGGTTTCTAAGCCTTAACCAACACGTGAATTTCATCCAGACAAAGATAGAACTGCAAGGAAGTGAACTCCACTCCACGCCAAGGGCATCATTTTTCCCTAGAAAAGAAAAGCAGAATGAATTGACTCCACAGGGAGATAATCTCAACAGTTTTGCCAACTGATAGCTAACATGAGAGTTAGGTGAAGACTCCTAGCCAGGAGGCACAAACAGAGATAGCTGACCCTGGAAACTCCACAAAAAATTAGCAACTGGACATCAAAGAAGAATTTCTAGCTGTTGAGAGATCATAACTCACACTTAGATTTAACCAGGATACACTGCAGTCTTTTCTAATTAAACAAACAAGCAAACCAAAAACAAAAACCCCAAAACAAAAACAACTTAGACTGATATTTCTTAGATTGTTAATGAAAAGAGAAAAGGATAAATGGCCATTGCATAGCCAAGATGGGCAACATGTTGAGCAGAAAGAGGTGATTCTACTAAGTCCAAAGATAACATTTATTCAGTCTTACCTAAAGAGAGCTTTCATTTATTTTCAAACTCCCAAAATCAAATCATTCACTGTTTGAACAAAAGAGCTGATCAAGAGGTTTCCAGCTTAAAAATGTGATGGACTAGCAAAGATCTGACATTTGAAACTGCCAATTACACAAAGATGTTTGGTAGCACTTCAGAAGTGTCTGTGATACTTCATACACAGTTGTTTGGGGCGGGGGACACTGTAGTGGTGTAGATTTTTAAACTTTCAGTCTTAAATGCAGCAAATTTTCTGTGAACTTTACATGAAAGAAAATCACATTCGTAACTTGTGTGAGAGTCTTAGGATTCAGTGTTTCCAGGTATTCTTCCTTTCCCAAAATCAGGTACCTACTTAGGTACACTTTCAGGTGCCTTTCTCTATACTTTCCAATAACACAAATTTTATTCTTCTCTATTAAGTAACACAGTCTATAAATATTTAACACTATTAAATCCATTATGATGTCAGGTTGAAAAACATCGTCCCTGTCACTTTCACTTGTGCATCCTCTCTTTTTGTACATATACATGGATTTATGTAATTCTTTTTCCTGAGAAAAGAACACTTGGCCTTCAGCTGTTTGGCTCTCTTCAAAGTGTATTTGCATACCTCATAAGCACATAAAGTAGGGGGTTTTAGCACAATACATAAGCCCTTTCAGTTCTGAATGTTACTAAACACTGAACAAAAGGTGATGAGCTTTTAATTTATCAAATGTCTTTCACAAATAGCTCAGTATAAAAATATCCTGTTACTGTGGAACTACATCATTGGAAAGGCTGTCCCCTATGCAAATGGAGACACCAGACCGACAAGTTAAGCTAACTTCTTCAAAGCTGAGTGACCCATCACCCATGGGCCTCTGTGTGCCCAGTATGCAGCACTGAAACTAAAGAAGGTCACTGTGAAAGAGTATGAACAACCGCAGACGCAAACACAATGCCCATTTCTATTCTACTGACAAATTGTCTCCTGATGCTCTTGAGACCAGATTTCTTCATTGGTCAAAGGCAAGGCAGGAGAAAAGCTACAATTTTGAATTGCTTACCACCTCTATGCAAACACACAGAAGTCAATCAACAGACGTATTTACTGGGATACAGAATGTTGCCTCAGCTGGGCAGATCCAGACACTCATTTAGCACTTCATGCAGGTGACAGTGGTAACAGCATTCTGAGGCAGAACGTGGTGCCCAGCCCTGCACAGAAATAGCTGAATTTTGTGCAGGCACTGGCTAGACAAACCATAAGCATTTGACAGAAACATGGTTCGGAGCAATCTGGGTTTCTCTTTGGAGGTGGACAGCACTGGACCTTCTCAATGTATTTTGCTCCCCCAATTCTGCAATATGTAGAGCTGATCACACCCCCAGCCCGATGCCTCTAGGCATTTTCAGCTCTGAGCTCATACTGGAAACATTCCTGCTGCTCCATATTCCATGCCACTTAGTGGTGGTGTGACTGGATGGATGAGACCTTGCTGCCTGAAACACCCTAAGGGCAGTCCAGCAAAACAGTGCAAGCTGAAACAAGTGGGCATGCCCTAATGGTTTATCCCTCTGGTGTCCATGTGCTGGTGTGAGACTGGCCTGAGCTACTGAGCACCTGTTAAAATACACAGTTCTGCCCAGACCAGGAGCTGCTGTGAAAAGGACAGGATCCTTTCATGTAGAATGTTTATCCAGGCATAATACTGTTCCTGTAACAAACTAGATTGCACTTAGCTACACACTTCAAATTTGCATTTTGGGGTGTGCACAGATGAGCAGGTGCCAGGAACAGTTATTAGTAACTAGCAGGTTTCCAGTCATATATTAGAACTCTTTAGGAAGCTTTTGACATCCTCTTAAGGAAGTTTTTGACATCCTAAGGGCAGCCTGGTTTTTGTCTTTTAACATTTCCTAACATGTGATTAAGACATTTGTAATAACATGTTCCAAAGCTTCACTGAAATTCTTGGAAGACCTTATATTAACCAGGAATGCATCATCAAAATTGATATGTTGGTTGTCAATGTCTGCAGCTTCCTGAAACAGTGTGCTCTGAGATCCCTGAGATCTCAGTGTAACAGAAATGACGTCATGCCTGGGGAGCTGGAAAACAGTATAAAAAGCCACTGCTGAAGATGTGTTCAATTGGTTTTTTTCTAAATCATCAAAAGTATGCTCGTATAATTTATCCCAGGTGGCCACAAAGTCTCTTTTACGTAGTTCATCAAGAACTTGTCCTTCTGAGGAAACAGGTCAGAATTTGCTACACACTATTGTCTTATCAAAGATCCACAGAAATTTGGATGTACTAGTGAACAGTGGCACTTCGTCGACACATTTTGTCTTGCCTCTACTATCACATTTACCAATCACATGTACTAACTACCAAGATAAAGTTTCTCACAGCATATTTTGCTGCCTTTAATTTTAGACTTGTAGGTGCATTTGTTTCAAAGCTTTTTTTAACATTGCATCACATTATTTTTATCTCTTGTGTTTGTAAAATATGAACATCATGAGGACTAAATTTCAGTCCTATCAGAATTTCAAGAGTGTCATACATTTCATGTTGGACAACTTCTTCCTGTGCTTGTGATAATGAATGGCAAATAGCAAAGGAATCACCAAATAAAAAACTCTTTACTTTAATCTGATCAGGACAGGGTAAAATTTGGAAGAATATGCCATGTGTATCTACTCAGGAACTTTGGTGTATCTGCTGTCAACCCACTCACCACCTATCACACAGAGGAGGTCTTGTCCCCTAAGGTGCAAGCACAGCTTTCTTGCTTGCTTAGTTTTTATTGCATGATACCATACTCTATGCAAACACTGATTTGTCAGGTAGTTCATCTTATGCCATGCTTGGTCTCCATTTCAGTACAGATTTCCCTGCTTCTGAAAATCTTTGACTGCAACCTCCTTAACACACTTCTCCTTCTTCCAACAAAATCTGTGTTAGTTAAATTTGAAAAAGACATTAGTGATCACCATCATCTTACTTTCCTCTTGCATTCTGTGAGGTTTAACTTGTGCATCTCTCCTTCTCTTCTGTCTTTGTTAATTGTTTCATATAAGCCTAAACTTCCTTGCAGAACAGAGGATATGATGAAGATTTCAAGATATCTCCTTCCAAGGAGTCTTTTGTCTGGGTTGTTTGCATTCAGTATTACTCTGCACTTCTCTAGTTAAGCATTATTAGGAGTTTTGCTTTCTTTCCTGTTGTCTGAAGAAGCCAGGTGTGCATCCAACACATATCATAGTTCAGGTTTATGCGTCCTCAGAAGGACACACAAATTATCTGCTGATTAGGCTCTTGCAGACCTCATCTGCCCATTCCAGGAATGAGACTGCCTGTGCTAACAATGTTAAAGCTATAAAGACAACATCATTAAAACAGTTTGGGAGAAAACAAAGGAGTGCAATTTCACAAAATAATTCCTCTCTGGTACTCCCAGTTTTTACTCTCCAGTATTGATTCTAATGTAATTTTATTCTTCCATCTGTCCATATATACTGTATGTGAAGCAGGGGAGAACTAACAGTGACTAAGTCAGTGTTGCAATAGTCAGATGCACCTGTTGGTGAGAGACCACATTTTCACCTCTCTAAGGCTGCCTAAGAAGAGTTTCTTTCTTTATCCATGCTTCAGGAGCCCTTATGGAACATAAGGTTGTATTCAGAAATCCTAGCACTAAAAATATTTTTTATTCCAACTCAGGAGCCAGCAAACATGAAAAGACTATTTGAAGGACATGGAGATTTCAAACTCAGGTACCATTCCATGCTGTCAGCAAAGTTAAGCTAAACATTTATTTTATAAAGTCCTTACCTCAGTTAAAACAACATCTTATAATTTTGGGGGTTTAACACAGAAGATAACAGTATGCTTGATAATACAAGCACAACATACAGAAGTAAAATGACAGCTACATAGGATGTATTTGTCCATCACTGTCCTTCTAATAAGGTTTGATTCGTTTTCCTGGCTATAAATGGGACTTATTATTCCTCTGTTATGCACAAATTTTATAATTTGGAGGATAATACATTGTAAACTCCAGTATCTCTCTGCTCTCTTGAAGACATCCCAGTCAAACTAATGATTTTCATTTCAGACTCTCATTTCACTGTGCACCTTTCATTGCTATGAGGGTTTTGTAATGATCACAAAATGCTTACCCAAGCAAAATAAAACTGAAAGTCATCTAAGGT
Organism: Pardalotus punctatus; assembly: GCA_013400915.1. Lineage (NCBI taxonomy): Eukaryota > Metazoa > Chordata > Aves > Passeriformes > Pardalotidae > Pardalotus > Pardalotus punctatus. The sequence continues at coordinate 676,038 of VZTX01017516.1, read as the reverse complement.
ACCCAGAAGTCTACTATACTACCCTTGAAAACGTATGTTATTCTTTTCAGTATTTTGTTGGCTTAACAAAGTGTGACTGTGTAACCTATTTTTTTTCTTTCATCCAAATTCACACTACCTTTAGCAACACAAAAATGACATTTTCAGGGGCAGAAGCAAGATATTCCTCTTTCTCTAGTTAATCAAAGTCAGATTCATGTACATTTTTAAGCCAAAATCTGTAGCAAAATTTGACATGTGCTTCATGACATACACCTGCCATTTGTATTTTATTGCAAAATGGAAATGAGTTTACAAATTATAATTTTTGCTTTATTACCAAATGCTGATTTCTGATTTCCTAATGTTTTTGAGAAAAAGCTGTCTTTTACATTTCCACGTTTTTACCAGGCTTTTCTTATTCAAATCCTTCCATAAATTCATTTTATACCTGCATATTTAGTAGTTGTTTGGTTGGTTATTTTTAAATTTAAATACTTCAAAATGTTGTCTCTTATGCATTGCAATTAATGGGCACAACTATGTATTTCTAAACTCTTAAATAATATGTTTTCTTATGGCTACAAGTTTGCATCAGGAATAAATCACACAAAACTGAATAAACCTTTGATATACAAATTATATATAGGTCATAAAAATAATGCCAAAGAAGCAATCTAATTCACACATACACACATAAAATTGCTCAAAACATAACAAACCATCCTCTGAACCTTTAAACAGACCTGTTAACATAGAGGTTAATGACTGTGAGTTCCTTAGGTATGTATTGTTTCCAGGTTTGTTATTATACAGCAATAGCAATAATTCATAGACCAGCAATACCTGAGATGTTATTACAGTTGTTAAACTTAATTGCTTCCATTCTTTGTCAGAGGCAATTCAACACATGCTCAACACAAAAATAGGTGTTGGACACTAATATTGTTATAAAAATAGGTTCCATGTCCAGATAAATGATTTATGAGCATGCTGCAAAAACTAGTTTTGTGAGTTACCCCAGTGCAGAAAACTATATTAAGCCATTAAATATTGCACATTAAATGTTTATGAAGATAAGTGACAAAAGAAGTCACAACTTCAGTGTCCAAGCTACTTCTTCATAAAGATGTCAAAATACACATAAAGAATAACTATCTCATATGACATCTGTGAATATTCCTTTCAAAAATAAATTTATCTGTACTCTTTTCAGTGTTGATAACTTAGGAAACAAAATCTTAAAGTTGCAAAATAAGAGTAATAAAACAACCTTACTATCATGTATATGGCAGAAAGGAGAGATGCTGAAGTGAATGCTGAACAAAGAAAGGAGACAGCAGCAAGTAAGTATTCTGAACAAATCAGCCATTAAAACCACTACTGAAAAAGTTGTTGTTTTGTTTTCCCTCCAGCATAAAATTTCACTCCTTGAATATGCTGTCTTCTAGGTAGCATGATTTCTAAAACCCATATGCAATAATTTGCTTGGCAGCCACAATTTAGTGATCCATTAAAGACTTATCTTTAGGCTCTAGTTCCCTGAACCTATCAATCCAAGGTAAAGCAATAAAAGCTTGCTGAGGGCAGAAGATTTGGGGCTCATTTTCAGAGCAGCTGAGCACCCTCAACTGTCAAAGTCATACCTAGTGGTACCCAGCACAATAAAAATTTAAAAAACCTACTTCCCACATTCTGTCTGTTGGTTTCCTTCACCTGCACTGTCACTGAGCAGAGAAAATCTGCTTTTGTGTATTTCTCAGTAAGTCAGCTCTCACATTTCCACAAGTAATATGCTTGCCAGTGTGTAAGGATCAGAACCAGTCATTCAGCAGTGGTAACATATTTTCTTGGTCACAGTAAAGAACTTCCTAAGACTACAGTAGACAAGGAAAGAGCAAGGAGGAGACAATAAAGTTGTACTATCATGAAAAAGAGTGTTAAGAAGAAGCTGGACAGCCACTTTGTCTTGCCACTGAACCAACATCCTTCTAGGGGGAATAGCTGCTAACAATGCATGAAGAAACTCTTCAACAGCATTGAAACTGTGTGGGTTTACTGCAGGGTCTGAATTTTTATTAGTGAGAGGTAGAATGACAGTATTTTCATTTGCATTTCAAATATGTCTTCTCTTCCCCATAGATTTAGATCTGTTTATACCAAGGATTATGACTTAAACCAGTTTGGACATACAAATTGAAATTCAGATCCAGATTCCATGCCTGAAATTCAGATACAGAACTAAGAACTGCTGTTCAGAGTTAAAAAACGTCCGAATTTAGCAATTTTATTTGGTATGTTCACAGTTCCAGACCACCCCAGACAGGAACTGACCAAGCTGAATGGGTTTCACCAAGCTACCAGGTGCTGCACTGAGGCTGAAGATCTGTACTGGTCAACTAGCAAACTTTCTGAACAAGAAGCTGGGATGTCATTGCCAAGACTCCTGAGATGCACACAAGATAATAGTGTTGCCAGTTCCCCCACTGTTGCTATTTTTCTCCTGATAATAGTATTTTTCTTCTAGCTCCAGTTCCTGAAAGTCTCAGTTTTCATTTAAACAAACAAATAAACAAAACAAACAAAGAAACCAAAAACAAACAAAAAACCCCCCAGCAGATTTCTAGCTCTTTCTCTTGCAAAGGAATGTTAGAAAATGAGACTTCAGAAGACCTGAACATTTTAGAAACCCCAAAACAAATTTTATTACTTGGAGATGTTTTATTTGAATCAAGTAAACTTACTAAAAATTAATCTCAGAAATCTGATTCCCTGTTTTTTAATGCACAAGAATGATAATGATGAGAAATATGCAGACAGTTCCTCATGCAAGTGAATGGGACACCAGGAGAGATGCAGAAGTTATTTTGGTCTTTTCTCTGCAAGAATAGCTCTAAACTAGTCAGGATAAATTGCCACTGGGGAGACAGTTGCTGTGACTTGCCTTCTTTATGCTTTATTTTCCTTTCAGAGCAGAAAAGAAAACACACATGGTCAGCCTGTATGGACTGCACATCTTGCATCATATATGTAAGCAGGATAGCCCCAGCTGGAGTCTAGCTGGAACACAGCTAACATGTGTGGAGAGGGCTGAAAAGGGACACAGAGTCACAATCCATTTATTACCAACCAGCAGAACTATAAAGACACCAAAGTCAAAGACAAGAAATCGCTTTGGTCTCTTGGATATCAAATGTCAGGGTAACAAGAGTGAAGTGGAAATTCCTGTGCATAAGTGGAGAAGTGCCTTAATTAGCAGTACTAAAAATAAAAAAGAATAAAAGAATAATTCTTATTATTTGAATGGTAAAATCATTGGGATAGGTCTGAGGTAAAAAAGCTGTCAGTGGGTGATCTGGTGTGCTACAAGAAAGAGAAAGCATTTCTTGTGGAGTAAATGAGGACACTGAGCAGCAGGTTCTGCTGGTAACAGTTTACAAATCTGTGTGTTAATGAAGGTCAAGAAAATCTAATAACAGGGTGTGCTCCACACCAGTAAAATGGCCTGGTTAAGAGGATAAGTCCATCCCCCATAATGAGAAAAAATAAAAGCTGTATACAGAGGAGTTTTGGTTGGGCATGAGACCACAAGCTGTCAATGGCAGACAGGATTAGAGCTGCTGACAGGTACAGATGATAATGGCCTAGCACAAACTCCAGCAGAGAGCTTACACAAGTGGGGTTTGTTTGAGCTGAATTGATGGACTAAAGGGATGAATTGATCACAGGCCTGTGATAGGGGCAGTTGCCTATTACTAGCTGCCAAACTGAATTAAGACTACTTAGGACCCCGCTGTCTCTTTGTTAGAAGTTCCTCCAGCTGAATCCTGAAATTATTACAGATCACCAATTGGTTTCAACAGTAATCAAGAGTACATTCATTTTTTGTGAAATCAAAGCATTTGTTTATTTTGTTTTAACTTACTTGGGCAAAATATGGCTGCCCTTCTGGAACAGTCTTTCAAGAAGAACCACCTCATTAAGCCTGTACAGTGTGCCCCAATGTGAGTTGTGCCTTCGTTAAATCTTTTCAGCATCACATGCAGCATGTAGGTGGTGTGAATGCCCCCACAGAAAATATTGGAAGACAGAAATCAAGCAATCTCCATTTTGAAAATGTGGTTGCTTATAATGAAGCCAGAGGAAAAAGAAATGAGGCAGAGTGCAAAACTCTCAGAAATCAGATAACACCAAGGGATTTAGGGATGCTCCTGGGAGAAATACCTTGATCTGACAAACCCGTGACACATCCCAAAACCCATATATGCTGTTAATGTCAATATGAGGCAAACAGGGCTTGAATCTCACTCCATTGACCCTATATGCTCCTTTCTGATACCAGCAGGAGAGCCTGAGAGAGGCAGCTGGGGCATGGTTCTGTGCCATGAGACAAAGAGAACCTTCTCTAGACCTGTCAAAGGATAATCTGAATATGCGCTGCAGTAAAGAGACTCTTTTAGTAATCTGGAAAGCCCATGGCATTGCACATTCACAGAAAATCACTAGGGTCATATTTTGTTGGGGGTCATCTCATAGATCTCCCTGCCTCGGTTTATGCAGAGTTAAAAGCTTCATCCTTAAGCAGCATTTATAAGAGATAATTACATGAACTGGATTTTTTCTGGGTATATATAGTTCTATAATAGGTGGGTATGGCATTCCTTTTTTTTTCTTCTTCTATTCAGATGGCAATAGAAAATGGCTATGCAAAGTGTGGAAGCCATAAACCAGCTTATCCTAAGCCATTTGGGGTTTTATTTTGCCAATTTGTATTCTTAAGTACCACCTCCAGGCAGAAATTTGAGAAGAATGTTTTGTGTTTGGTTTATTTTGTCACAAGGTAGATATGGAGTGAGTTTTTAAAACATACTTATCTTATTTCCATAATACCTTTTCCTTTAATGTGCCCAAAGTGGAGTTGCCCCATAAAAAGCAGAAGTATGAAAGTTAAAAGCCATCAGTAACAGGAAGAGACAGTGAAAAAAAAATTATCTGCCAGTTACAAGGTTCTGGGGAATGCTGGAGAATTCACACAGCAATTCACAGTCCTTCCTCTGCTATAAGTGCATTTGATGAAGCTCCAAGAAATATGTCAAGGTCACGTTTACCCAATTCTAATGAAGCAAAGTAAAAGTCACAATTTGTGAACCATCCACTGGGAATAAAAATGTAATTTTTTTTTAACAGCTAAGTAATTAAAAAGGCAAATGTGTTCCATATTGCAAGAGTGTTACTATATTAGATAAGGGAATGGTTCATGACCATGTGACACTATTAATATGACCAAAAATTATCTGGTCTCCTAAATTACTATATTTCCCTTAGCAGAATGTTAATTTCAGGTTAGTTAATTTTAATTGCACTAGTATCTTACCACTTAAAATTGGCATTTCATGTATTTTTTAAGTTGCTCCTCTTTGAATTTCTTTTCCTCCTACTCAGGGTTCTGTTTATTTTAATTGGGAGTTACTTGCGCCAGATTGTGTACTGATTCCCCATGATTTTTTTAAATAAGCAATTTTTTTCAAACCCACCAACCATACCATTGAAAGAGTCACTATAAATAAGAGACATTTTAAAATCCAATCTCTCTTGAATGGAAGATCTCTCTCCCCAAAATATAAAATTACATAATAGTTTAATGGCACTATAGGTTTTTGCTTGATTCTGTCACCCTTTCTCATGACTATTAAAAATGTATTTTGCAAGCAGTGCCACTGAAATCAGTGTAAGAGGCAAATAATCCATTTTACTTAAAGTCATCTATTTTTCACAAAGGTGGAAACATAATATGGCTACCTGATCCAGTGTGGAAATACAGTAGGAGACAATAATTACATAACATTTTCTATTGGTTTTGCTACAAAAATTACAAAATAACTTTACTTCTTTCTCATTAAAGACAATATTTGCATTATAATTTTTTTCTTTACCAAAAGTTTGTTTCCTTGGTAACTAAAACCTTACCACAAACTTCAAAGGATGGCCAGCAAAGCAATAAATAGTTTACAGTGATGATTAAACCAGGAGCACCTACCATCAGCAGCCATACAGCGATTACTAAGATGTCACCATTCTTCTTAATCAAGTGTAGGTGCTGGTCAGGTAAAAATGCAGGGAAGGTGGGTGACAAAGTGACAGAACTGACAGATAATTGTAATTAGTGCTGAATGGGAAAAATCTGGTACCAATTTTTCTAAGACAAAATTTTTCCTGAATTCTTAGGAAAGCTGAACTGAAAGAGAAAAATATGTAGGAGTTTTCACTGAAGATTTTTATTGATCTCTTATTTATTATTGTATAATGAGGTACTGACTTGGTACCCACTGGGTGCATATGCACGTGCAGGAAACAGCAAAGGCGACAGCAACGTTTCTTTCTAGCTGGTGACATGTGACCTGCCATTTTGTACTCTTAACATTCTGATATCTCAGTTAACTGAGTATCACCAGCCTTCCTTGATAAAACAGAGAACCGAGGGCTTGGCACCCTCTGTAACCAACTCCTCTCTTGCTACAACACACTCTAATGTGACACAGAACAAACTGCTTTAGGAATCACATGAAGGTGTTGTAATCACCCCCTTAACTGTGTCAACGTCTTCTGACAGAGATTTCCTCCGAATAAAAAACCTCACCTGAGAAAAGATAAATTAAAATCACTAAAGACAGAAGTGTGTAGGTAAACGGTCACAAACTAATCTTGTATGTTTTACCAGGAGCAGTAATGACTGGAATGCTGTGTACGGTGTCTTTGTTACTCAGCCTCAGTTTCAGTAGGACCAAAAGTGAGAATGTAAGTTAAAGAAAAATGCACAAAAAATCATGCTCTCCCAGAAGGTAGGTGACTTTTTATTTTGGCTGAACCCTCATGTCAGGAACAAAGAGGATTTTTTTAACATTTTCTAGAAAGTGCATTTGCATTTGGAGTTGTTTTCAAGACAAAATACATTAGAGATGTTTAAAAATAGCAGTTAAACCCACAAAATGGCACTGATATTCTTTGAAATATGGTTATAATTCATAAAGAAAACTGATGAATTCACAGATTTTGTTGAAACTCAGCATGTGTTCAAATACTCTCTGTTTAGTACAAGTACTCAATAGCCCTGTACTTCCAGATAATTATATGAGTCATTCTGATACAAGCAACTGAAACAACTAATGACAATCACAATAAACCACCTACCAGATGTTGTAGCAGACTGATGTATGTTCATTAAGAATCAAGGAAAAGGTATAGGTAGGTGTTGCTTTTTCAACAGGATATTAGATACACAGGTAGTGTTTCCAGTTAAGTCATATCCTCAGTGATTTGTCTTACTGTGGCATTTCTAAAAAAGGTACAAATGAAAGGTTTTACTGGCACAGAAGAGAACAGATAATAGAAAATATATACTGATTTTAAAAATTAGAAGGTACAGGTGAAATCAATACTCCTCATGAATGGCAGGATCTGCAAGAACAGCTTCGATTGCAGTTTTGAGAGGTAGTGATAATGGCAAGATTTAGCTAACTGAGAAAGAGAGAAAATAATTCCATAATCAGTTTACCATTATTAAATACCCACATAAGTAGTAAACAAATTTTCCTCTTTGAGAACAAGTTTAAATTGGATACACTACAGATGTCACAGCATTTGGAATTATTAATTGATAAATGAAGGATTAAGCATATCCATAAAACATTACTTTTATTAATTCAGATGCACTTAATGCATCTCAGTCCTCTGATTTTATTTGAATGAACTGAATAGCAGAAACTTGCCACGATATCCTGTGAATGTCACATAGTCTAGAAGATACTAAAATAGTGTACAGAACTGCAGAACAAGCTACACAACACAACTTTTACAAAGAATGTGCACAAGAATAAATTTGCTTTGCAACCCTATATCTGAGTAAGCTACAATACCTCCTGTACTAGCTACCCACATTTTCCTATTTTAGTGGGAAAGGACAAGTCTGATATTATTGCAAGGTCATAATTGTGAGGAACATTTTTGTTTGTTTTTGGTTTTAACTACTGTAAGAAAAAGATATTATTGAATCAATGGGGAAAATATGTCATTGAGTGATCAGACCTGAAGGCTCTGTGAAGTATATTCATGAATAAAATTGCTACTTCTTGCAATGGATGGGGAACAGATGCAGAAGCCCTTCATAGCCTTTGAACCTCAGGAAATCTGAAGCTTTTGAAGAGACACAGCTCTATTTTCTAGCTGGTTTGTCACAAGGTAAATGTTTGAATCCTAAAGGAAGTGTCTTTGGTATTTTGTCTACACAAAATAATATACAGCTCTTGATTGTGTGCTTTCAGAAGCCCCTGAAAAAGTGGTTAATCGTTGTTAAAGCTCTCGAGCATTAGTGCCTAATAGAGGCTGGTGAGTATTGCAGAGTAGTTATTAACCTCATGATCCAGTAACAAGATTTTCACAGTATCTGGTTCTTGTAGTGAGTTCTTCTCTAAGAAAGTGCATTATTAATAAGTGGAAACTCTACAAAGTGCCACAGCATCTGAAGGCAGGAGTGTGCTGGCATCATCCAGTCCTCGTGACAGACAGGGAGAATTCAACACCATATGCTTTCATCTGCGAAACACCTACTTCTGAGTAAAAGTGCCCCATAAAATTAAAATTATCTTCCTGCAGAACTCAAAGTCATTTACTAGTCTGCTTTTCTTAAACAAGCTCAGAAGTAAGATTAATGGAGTAATGAAATTAACTCTGTGCCAGACCAGCTTAATATTCTGACTCTTCCGGCAGATTCTGAATTTCTGCAACTCTTATGCAAACATATATTCACAGGACTCAAGTCAAAACTGTTTATCATCTTCCTTTAGCAAACACAATTTCTCTCTTGCTATAGCAGCATTGTTCTTTTTGTGACATCTGGAGATTAGACAAAGTCAAACATAATTTAAAAAACAACAATACAATGCTCAGCTTCACTCTTTTTTCAATTTCTTCAATTACTTCATGTCACTTAGCCTGAAAAATTAAACTATATTCTAAAAAATACTTTAGAAAAGTGATGCTTTCATGTTGTATTACAAGGTTTTGCTATTAGCCTTATTCTTGTTCTGATTAGCAAAAGTACACATTGCAGGCCAACTGAGATCCTCCGCAATGTCTAGAAGTGATACTACAGGAGAGGCACAATTCACTTGTTCAGTGCACTCTATAATCTTCTATCATTCCTCTGGTAATGAAGAATCAGTGGTAAATCAATTAAAAGTGCCAAAGGTACCAGCAGACTACCAATACTGACACTGTGGCAAATTGAGAACCTCTTTTTGGTATCAAAGCAAGAAGGATTGTTTAAGGGAGGCCTAACCAAGGGTGGAAAACTACTGCAGAGATCGCCAAGGATAAAATCATCCTATGAGTGCAGCCCACAGGGAGATTAATTCTCGCTGTTTTAAGAAACCAGTAAGGATGTACACCAAGAATGTGCTGCAATGTTTAACTGAAGAATGAGCAATGTAAATACAGGCTTCTGAAATGGGACATTTCTACATTTTTATAGATATATATATGTTTCTTACTGTATTTTTCATTGTAGGGACGGTAGAATATCAATAACATAGATAAGTTTATTTTTTTTATACTGGGTTTGCATGAGAAGCTCACAATATCTGAATAAAGCAACAAAAATTTAGCATTCAAGCTGTATTATCCAATACATTTTGTAGCTTTCCAAAGTGGTCTAAACAGGACAATACAGGCCCAGGGATGGATTATTATTTCTTTTCTCTGACTGACACAAAAGACTTGCAGTGGGAAGGAAATTGTGTTGTGAATCACACACCATCAAATGACTGTGGCATACAATGGGGTCCATACATCACCAGCAATATTAAAAACAAACAGATTCCATGGCATTATCAGCCCATCAGGAAGTGATTCACCTCCAGAAAGTCTCCATTTTTATTTTGAAAACCCTGCCAAAAGGGTTTTGTTGTTCTCTTCCATTGCAGCAGGCTCAGCTGCCTGCAATGTGTTGCACAACTGTTTCACTTAAACCCAACAATTGAGCTTTGTTATCAGAGCTATATTCAGAAACAGTACTTCAGCCTAAAATTGAATGAAAATCTATTTTCACCTGTTACACTGAGTACATTTGCTTCTTCACTGGGGTAAGACTATCAGAGGCACACACAGCTTAAACGTATTATTGATTTTTAGAAATTAAAGCCAGTTTCACGTAGCTCTGGGCTTCAATGAGTCATAAAACTCCATCAACAGCTAGTTCAGATTTTTTTTTTTGTTCCTGGAAGACAGGGATAGGTTCATGTGAACTGACAGGTGGAAATGTATTCAGTGTGAAAACTTCTAAAGGAATTTTTGAAGTACCACTCTTAGCAGAGAGGGGTTGATTTTAACTAACCTACAACCAGCTGAGTACAGAGACCAATTTGTAGAGAAATGAGGTCATCTCGTTACGGAAGTCTGAGTTTCAAACCTGCAGATGTTCATGCTGAATGCTTAACTGGACCTCTGGAGTCCTCAAAGCTGTGCTTTAAAAATATATTTCAGGAGTTTTTTCTTATGACACTTCCACCTCATAGTAATGCAGAAAATACTCAGACCGCAATCCCCAGTTCAGTAATTTTTTATCTTTCTTGTTTCAGGATATATAAAGATGCTAAGGTAAAAACCTGATTTAAAAATGAATGGAAAAATAAACAAAAACAAAAGCAAAAACAAAAACAAAACAACTTAGAGAAATAAATCCATACATTTCTTAAGAAGAAGTATCTTTAATTTGTTCATGGTGTTTCTATCATATGACTTGATGCCTTCCTTTAGCAGATACTCCATTACGTACAACTATCTAAAAAAAAAAAAAGCCAGTAGTTTTCTCACAAAAAAACATGTCATCAGATCATGCTTGAGCTCAAATGTGTTCAGACATGGAAAATGTCTGTTCCCTAATATATCAATAAGTAAAAGCTATAAATACTACCACCAAAATAGGTATTACTCAGACACAGGCCACTGTTTCTTAGTGCCGCACTCTATATCTAGAAATTATCAGGTATTCTGAAAACAGAGAAATGCACAAAGCTATTCAGCAAAGAGCAAAGAAGAACCCCCAACATATGTTTTTCTAGAATTCTTTACAGATATTTGCCTCCCATCACCAACAGTGCACCCATCCAAGTCATGAGCAGCCATGAGTTCCTCCAGGAGAATGCTCTGGGAAATGGTGTTAAAGGCTTTACTAAAGTCCAGGCAGGCAACATCCAGAGCCTTTCCCTCATCTACTAAGCAGGTCAGCTTGCCATAGAAGGAGACCAAGTAAGTAAAAAAGGATCTGTCTTTCAGGAACTCATGCCAGCTGGCCCTGCTCCCCTGGCTGTCCTGCACATGCCACGTGATGGTACTCTGAGTGATCCGCTCCATATCCTTCCCCAGCACCAGTGTCAGGCTGACAGGCCTGTAGTTCCTTGGATGCTTCTTCCAGCCCACCTTATGGGTGGGTGTCACTCTCCAACCTCCAATCACTTGGAACCTCCCCAGTTAACCAGGAGTGCTGGTAAAAAATGGAAAGTGGCTAAGTGAGAACTTCTGTCAGATTTCTCAGTCCCTTTGGGTGGATGGCATCCAGACCCACAGACTTCTGGGTGTTTAGGTGTTGTAGCAGGTCACTGACCATTTCCACTTGGATCATGGGGGCTTCCTTCTGCTCTCCCTCCCTGTCTTCCAGCTCAGAGGGCTGTATCCAGCTCTTACTATTAAAAACAGAGGCAAAGAAGGCATTAAGTACCCCAGCCTTTTTCTCATCCTTTGTCACTATGCTTCTCCCCACATTCCATCAAGCACAGAGTGCTTAGTGTTTATATACTATACTCCTTAGTGGTCCTTCTGTTGCTGATATATTTATTATTTATTAATAAGACATTATTTATTGTCTTTTACAACAGTGGCCAGATTAAGTTCTAGCTGGGCTTTGATCCTTCTGCTTTTTCTTCCCACATAATCTCATGACAACTTTGTAGTCCTGTTGAGTTTCCTGCTTCTTCTTTCAAAGGTCATAAACTCTCTTTTTGTCCCTGAGTTCCAGTCAATGCTCTTTGTTCAGCATGTTTTCTACCTAACCCTAATGTTTACTTCTTCTACTTTTCAGACAGAGCCCATCCACAAGATCTTAAAAATTGAGTTTTCCCTTTCCCTTACGATACTTTAACAATCAGCATAAAGAATGGATCTAAAATCATCTATAAAATGGCACTCACAGGACAGCAGGTCCAGGTTACACACACTGTTTTCAAAAACTCTCCACTCATATGAGCAATTTGCACACCAGTGTAAATCATTGCTTTCTCAGCAAGTACATTCCTGTAAACTAATATTAATGTCAAATTTATACTCATGAAACATGCAGACTGAAAAGAGAAGTGACAGGCATTGATTTAATTTCTTGTCATGCATATATTTGCATAGTATTTACAGATTAATAAATGAGACATATCTTGTGTAAATCAATAGCTACCCTGCCTGTATAGTGTAAACTTCATTATTCATGGTCTTGTACGATGTTGAATGAAACATTAAAGATACAAGTAAAAGAACTATGGATAGCTTTGAAGTACACAGGTGTGGCCAGTCTCGTGGGCTGGACCAGCTGACCACCAGGGCCAATCGGCAGCTCGTCAGTGGTGTCTGCTAGTGTCCCTGAGTGCCACGTTCACTGCAGTCGGGGACAGTCTCCCCCAGCCGCGAGCTGCGATTCCCTTGGACGGCAGCCACGCTGTCCCCAAAAGCCGGAGTGCTGCAAAGAGAGTGTTCCCTCGCCCGGACCCCAATCAGACACGCGGTCACACGGTGGTCAGGTGCTTGGGGTCAAGGGCGAGAGACCCCGGCATCAGCCGGGCACAGACTTTTATTTTGAGGGTAACAACCAATCCCGGAACGGCACGGGGGAGGAACCAGGGAGGGACAAGGGACAGGGACCAATGGGGAAGGAGGAAGGGAGGAGAGAGGGAGATACGAAAATACCATTATGAACTGAGGGACAGGGGGAGCTCGACCCCTCTCTGGGGCAAGCTGCCTTCGACTCTACCCCAGGGGGGTTTTATTCTCTAGGTCTCCACCAATTCCTCAGGGGGGAAGAAACTCTCTGGGCTTGAACCACCGCTACACACAGGGAAGGTCATTGACTTAGAAAGATAGAATAGGGATGTACATGATTTCGCCAATTTCACTCTCTGACCTTTACTCTGTTCTTTCATAGTTTTTTATCTATTTCCCATTCTGTCAAACACAGATAAAAGCATCTGAAAGGGTCATCATGAGGGATTACCAGTTAATGTTTGCAAATGTCTGAGAAAAAGAACATTATTTTACAGGTATGGATGCCTTCTAGTTCACAGTGTCATTAGGCCATTCCCTAACCTTGCAGGTCCATATGAAGCAATTACTTTATTTCAAAGTGAGGAGGCTACGTGATAAATAGTGGACAGCATTTGCAACACATCTCCCCACAGAATTTTATCACCATACATTGATATCATTATTAATTTGTGATTGGTGTTATAGATTAAGACAACATAATTCCTCATTCTGCTCTTTTTACAGAAACAATACTCTGTGGAAGATGCTCCATGTATGGGGAAACATCTAGAAGTCCTGTGAGTTCATTTCTTCAGAGCACATTGGGTACAAGTAAGGTGAGGAGGCAGGGAGAAGGAAGACTTGTGATGCACTCCACAGAACACAGCAACAGCTTTGTCCCAGGGGAACGCTGCCAGCAACAAGAAGTCTGGAGGTCATGTTGGAATGACTGCTCCTGGACAGCTGTGTGAGATAGTGTTTTAGGCTGGGCTGCTGCTTGTGGCTCAGGGAAAGCGTAGCGCTCTCTTCCTGCTGCCGTCCTGCCCTGCCTGGCTTTGTCCCGATCTGCTGTCGTGGGGTTCGGTGCCCACACGAACCAGCGACGGTGTTTTAGGTACCTGAGGTTCCGTGCCTCAGTTTCCCTGTCTGATCCGAGGGCCGTTAGCATCAAGCAGTTTCTAGGCAGAGGCGAAGATAAGGAGGAAAGAGTGGACTCTCTTTAGCTGCATTCCAAGTTTTAATACTCTGCCCTGTAGGAGCAGGGAGATTTTATCTTGAAGGGAAGCTGGACAGAGAGATGGTTTGTTGCTCTCTGGTTGTTGCTTTTAAGGGATTACAATTTAGGGGATGGTACAATATAATTATCCAATCAGGAATTGATGACACATGACATGAAACCAATAGGAACCTCTCAGGTGAGGTACAAAATCAAACTGGCTAATAACAATACAGCTGGAGGGAATTTCCAACCACACAGGCCTGCCACAGGGCCTGAGGTAGTGTGATGGACAGGCGAGGAGTAGATGTAGCTGTGCTGCAGACCCTTCTTTGGATCCGCCCTCAGGGAGAGAATCTTGTGAGGGGAAATCAACCCATCCAGAGCTGTTTACCCCGAACATGGGCTGCACCATAGCAACAATATGGTGGACATTGGGCTAAGGTGATTCCAGCTAACACACAGGGCAGAAATAGCAGCATTCACTGTGGCAACACTTAGCTCTTAGCCTGCTTGAAAAGGCAGGGAAAAAAAAAGTTTGGGATAGGAATAAGTTCTGTGACAAGAAATACAGGAGCATGGTAGTCTGCTCAGTCCACAGCCATTGTTCAAGCATCTGGCTTTCCTTCCTTTCCTCCAGGAACTAAGGCAAACCAGTCCCCACGATCACCAGATTTGGCTCCTGTGGACCAGGAAAAAGAAATTCCTTAGATGATGAAGCTGATTGGACCCAGTAAATGCAAGGGTCTCCCCCACACAAAAAGGATTAATGTGCTTCTCCCTCATCAGCACATCAAGTATTTCCAGAACCCCCGATTCTAACAAAAAAATATCAAGTCATTCCAGTCTTTTCTTACCATATCATGAGCACCTGGTGCCTTTTCTTCCTTTTTTCTTCTGTAACAGAGGTGGACTGAGCTGAGACTGGGAATTATATTGGCTTTGTGTGGCAGGTTTTGGTAGCAGGGGGTTACAGGGGTGGCTTCTGTGAGAAGCTGTCAGAAACTTCCTCCATGTCCAGAAGAGCCAATCTCAAATGATTCCAAGATGGACGTGCTGCTGGCCAAGGCTGGGCTAATCAGAAATAATGGTTATGCTTCTGTGATAACATATTCAAGAAGAAGGAAAAAAAGCTTTTTTGCAGATGTAATTGCAGCCTGAGAACACCAAACTGAAAATATGTAAGAGGAACAGCTCTGCAGACACCAAGGTCTGCAGAAGGAGGGGTAGGAAGTGCTCCAGGTGCCAGAGCTGAGATTCCCCTGCAGCCCATGGTGCAGCCCATGGTGAGGCAGCTGTGCCCCTGCAGCGCATCGATATCCATGAGCATGCAGAGATCCACCTGCAGCCCTGGGAGGAGCCCCACACTAGAGCAGGTGAATGCCTGAGAGGAGGCTGTGACCCATGAGAGGCCCAAGCTTGAGCAAGCTCCTGGCAGGGACCTGTGAACCTGTGGAGAGAAGAGCCCACTCTGGAGCAGGGTTCCTGGTAGGGCTTGTGACCCTGTGGGGGACCCATGCTGGAGCAGGCTGTCCCTGAAGGAATGCACCCTGTGGAAGACAGACCCATGTTGGAGCAGTTTGTGGAGAACTGTCCCTCATGGGATGAACTCACCTTGGAGAAGTTCATGGAGATCTGTCTCCCATGGGAGGGGTCCCATGGTGCAGCAGTGGAGACACTCCTGTCCCTGAGAAGGAGCAGAAATTATCTGTGATGAACTGACCATAATCCCCATGCCCTGTCTCCCTGCACTACTGGAAGAGGAGGTAGATGTGGGAAGGCGGTGGGGGAAAGGTACTTTTAAGATGTGTTTTTACTTCTCATTATCTGGCTCTGATTTCATTAGTAATAAATTCAATTAATATCTCTACTTCTAGTCTGCTTTGCTCATGATGGTATTTGGTGAGTGATCTCTCTCTGTCCTTATCCTAACACATGAAGCCTCCATTATATTTTCTCCCCATTTCTGGCATCCAGCCAGGCTCAACCCACCACTGGAATATCATCATGCCATAACACAGGATATGCCACCAAGCTACTGGCAGAGTTCTGGGCCCAGAACCCCAGATTCTATATAGATCATGTTTGAACTTGTCTGGTTTTCAACTCTTCAGTATAATTAGTAGAAGCCAGTCTACTCTATTGGGGCAAGATCCTTTAACATGGTATTGATCAAATTTGCATTATTTCCAAGCAATAAAATTTTATTGCATTGAACCTGGAACAAATTTTGCTTTTCCATAACTGAACAAAACCAAAATTGACAAATCATTTGTGTTGAGTTCCAATAAAGAAAAAACAACCAGGAGAGATCGTAGAGTTTTTCAGGAACTTGTCTTTCACCTGAAATTGTGAGGTGGGAAGGAGAAAGATAGTGAAGGGGTAGACTGTTCTACTGATGGAGAGAATGCAGTGGAAGCTGAGCCCTCATTGCTCAAGCCAAGCACAGAAAGCTGAATTTATGAAGATAAAATGCAATCAGAAAAATCCTCACCATGCCCTGCCTGATCCTATAAACCTTGGCACATTGCACCACAAGATCTAATCTTTTATAGTTGAGAGCACTAGTGGTCCTTCATAATATTAAAGAAAAGAAATTCTCAAGGAAAAAAATAAAGCTCACATAAAAGCATGGTTTAAATTTTGTTTTACTTCTCAAGCACCTTTTGCTCACCCTGACTGATCTTAGCCTGATCAAATGGAAAAGAAATCTCCACAGAAATAACACAGCTGTCTTTCTGGCTCTCAGATTCTTTGGAGGGGTGGAGAGGGCATTCAAAATTTTAAAGTGTTTTCTGGTTCTCTTTTCCCCCCTTCTCAATATTAAATAAATAAATAAAATAAGAAAAGGGGTGAAATCCTTCAAGCTTACAAGAGAAAAACTTCCAACTTTCTTAGCAAAATGAAGAAGTTAAAAGAAGATGAAAGAACACTAGTGGTAACAGAAGCAGGAAAATTCAAACACAGTAACTTCTAAAATGGCTCAAATATAAACTTGCAAGCATGTCCAGTTTTAACATTCTGTCCTCAAAGATTATTTTGAGGACATGAGAGGGGGAATAAATAAATGCAATAAGAGGGATCAGAGATCTTCTGCCATCATTTATCCAGGGGATAAACAGGGATGATGTGAATAAAAGGATGAATTGAGCAAGAGAGGGTCTGTCTGGCAGGCATAAGCATCTACAGCTGTGCAAATGTAGGAGGTTTGAGCAAGGGATGGGGAAACAGGATGACAAGACTTCACCCATTGGATCCTACCACATTTGTCACATAGAGTGAAGGAAAATGGCAAAAGAAAATGGAAAATCTCTCATTTGGGGGAAATACTAGATTGTGCGTTGACAAAAGCCCAATAAAGAAACTTGAAAACATATTGTTAGAAAATAAGGGGCTGAAAGGACAACAGTACAGGATTGCAAATGACAAACTAAAAGTCCTAGTTTAGTCCTAGAACCTAGACACCTGAAGGAATAAAAAACTATTTTTGTTTTTTTAAAGTCACTACCGCCTACACACACACACACAGACACCTTTGCAGGAACCCAGCGCTGCTAAAATAAAACACAGTTGCTGAAGAGAGATAACTTGTTGAGTACACAGCTAGACTGATCCTATTTCAGGTGAGGAATCGTAAGTCTCAGAGAGGGGGAAAAAATATAAGATTCCTTTTTATCCCATGATCCTAGTGGCTATTTTTGTTACTGTTCTTCAGCACCAACAACAAAATCACTGGAAAACTGTACTGAACAGCAAACTAAAACATGCCTACAGCAAGAGACAGCTTTTTAAACTTCCATCTCAATAGTGCTTGTCTATATGAATAATGTCACCATGTCACTGCTTTTCCTGCATTCTATTACAGAATATTCTTCCCCCAGTTTTATTATGCTATTCTATTTCAACTTGATGAATTATCTATATTACCTTTTTTGAGAAATATTCCCTCTAGGGATGGACATACTTAGTTTAGAAAGTTTTCAGCAAAAAGAGAAGGGAAAGAAAAATAGAAACTTCCACATCTCAACTTTTTTTAAGCTACTCCTGGGAGTAGGACATAATTATCCACATTCTGCAATTGCCACCCAACTCTTAGCCGAATGATGAAAATCAGTGATACTAAGAAGTGCTATTCAGACGAGTCTAGGCAGAAGGAAAAAGGAGTCTGTTAGTGGAGAGCAAGAATGGGAAGCTGAAAGAACAATATGGGGGCCCAGTTAAATAGTTTTGTTGGCACTGAGTTTGTTTTTCTGCTCCTTTCTCCATCATTCCCAAACTGATACACTTACACATTTAGCCAAAGATAACAGGCTCAATAACCTTCTCTTTGAAAGTGGTACAAAATAAGAAAATAACTATTCCCACAACAACAGTTAGCAGCAGAGTAGGTGGGTATGCTATGGATTATGTAGTAAAACAGATTTCTTGTCTGACAGAGACCAGTTTAAGGTTAAAATCTGTGACTCTGTGGATACAGTTTTCACTTTGTCCTTATCTCCAACATGAGAAATAAAAGGAAATAAAACATGCTAAGTCACTTTCTCTTTGTGGATATAGTTATTAATTTATTTTATTATATTTCTTCATTCCAGCACACTTTAACAAGCATTGCTAGTAATCTTCGCCCTTCTGCAGGGCTAAGGACTGAGGACTCCACAGGCCGAGCATGCATGGTTTGGCTTGTCTGCTACTCTTTACAGCAGTGAATACTTTCATGTGAATATATTAACTCATTCCCATGGAGTCAGCCTAGAATAGAAATGCAGTGCTGAACATGTAACCTTCTGTTCTGTTGGGTTGCAGCAGATACGCTTTTATGCTCAGGGATCTGTTTTGTCACCATAGTAATTTTGGACAGGGAGACCCTATGGACTTTTTTTTTATTAAAAACAAAACAACAGCAAAAAAAAAGTCATTTTGGGAAAATAAGTTCCACCAGCTGAACCAAGTTTCAAATAAACCTGTAACTAATAATTTGTGTTCTGCTACTGTGAAAATTTTTATAGGACTAAACAGTCCTTGAGGAGCTGTAAGTCAGCATTGCATGTAGGATGATTGTGGTACAAAACCTCCTAATTACCCTTTATTCATACCTGTTTGTTTTAATTCTGTTGACTACTAATTGGTTTTTAATTACTATTAATACTTCAAGAGTGCTTATAGGTTTAACATTAGGAAACATCTTCCTAAGCATTCAGTTAGAATGTAAAACATTCTGTAAAAATCTTCACAATTTAGCTATATCACAAAAACTCTACTTGTTTAGTGCTATTTTCTTTTTTTCCTTTTTGAAGATATGGCTCATTGCTGTTTCCCTGTGTAAAGGAAATGATCCACCTAGAGAGCCTGGTAGCTTTCCATTGCTAAGCAAATGTCCAAGGCTTAAACTGCACACTGCAGCAACAGTTTTTACTGAAGACCCAATATGGCAAGTCCTAGACTTACAGTCTGGCTATAATTTTGTCTCATCACTTACTTTAAGACCTTTCTATCATAGGGAAATTTCATGGGCCTTAGTTCACCATGGATTTGGGACTCATGGGTGTATTTCTGAAGTGGCTTGCTCTTGTTTCCAAGTGGCTACTTGGTTACAATAAAGCAAAGACAAACACCACTTCTCTTGTGACTTTTCCTTAAAAAAGCAGAGAGCATGGAAGTTCACTTTTGCCTCATTGAGAAAAGTTGTTTGCATACCCAAGGTACGGATATTGCTTCTTTCAAACTGTAGGTACAGATCAGTTGTATAACATTACAATGGACAAAAAAGAGGTCCACAGTGGGGGAAAATGCTTCCTCTTCAGGAGACATGTCCTCAATTTTCATTGCCCAGCACATTACTTTTCAACACAGTACAGCAGAAAGATGTTTGTCAGTATCAGCTCATCTTTGACCCTTGTCTTGCAGAGCTCCAAAAATCTGATACTCTCTCATGAATGGAAAAAAAAAATTTAGAAGTTGATTTAGTAAAAGTGTTTCTTTGGTGCATGCTATCGCTCAATACCTTGAGAAAACATTTGCATTTAAGGAGAGGACTTTACTGTTTACCTCAGGAATATCTCTGATATAATCCCATTCATTTCACACTCTAGCCCGCCACTCCTTGGGGGAAAAAAAAAAAACAAATAAACAAAAAACAACCAAAAAAACCCAAACCTCTTTCACTGGACGCTGGAAAGATTAACTGTGAACAAGCTGTGTCCTTATAGACACCCTGATGTTCATCTCAACCATGAGTTTGTTACCTATCCCTGCTTCCTTCTTTTCAAAATCATATTTTGAACTCCTTTTTCTGGTCTTTAACTATGACAGCTATTCACAGGCTATTCAAGGCACAGGAGCCCTTTTGCCCACAAGAGAGCTCTGCTCAGAGCTCACCACACAATTTGATAAACCAGGCAGAAATCCCCACTATATACAGCAGCCTCACTGCAAAAAGGAGCTAAGTCAGCTTTATTAAAGTCAACAGGACTCCTTATTGTATTCCTCACTTTTAATAAGATGTCTCTTGGACTGAGAGCAGACTTATTTGACAGTGTCCATTTGTGCCTTCCAGCTTAAAACATTATGAAACCTCACCTTTATGGAGTATCACTGGAGGACACCTCACCATTTTTGCTGTCACCTTGAACAGGAGCTTCAGACAGACTTTTCCAATAAATGACAGTTAAAAAAAAGCAAAGACAGTTAAACAAAAAGAGAAAGCAGTTAGCCAAATTTTTTAAAGCATGTTTATGCCAAGGATTACATCTGTTTCCTGAATATGTAATACTCACTAGTTTCTTTGCATGGCAGGGGAGAAGGTTATACATTTTGGAAAAGGTTCATACATCAGCATCAGAATCCATTATCACATTTCCATGAGTTTTCACAAATATTCTCTTGGGATGACAAACTATTGCACCATTTAATGGGCTTAGTCTTTGTTGCATTAAAAAGATGATCATATTTTTAGCAGGGAGTTTCATTACATATAATCTTGACACTTCTCATCTAAGTTTCACAGAGGGGAAAGTCTGAAGGTGTCTTGCAACTAGCTTTGTTGGGTTCTTTTTTCCTGCTGGACGTCTTGTTACAGATAAGAAATCAAAATTTGGTTTAACTATGACTGGAATGAGTCTGTTCTTAGGCTCTTCAGACTACTCACTTCAGTACTGACAGTCTTTACATTTCCACCATTCCCCTCAAAAGAAAAGATATTTAGTCTTGCGACTGTTTGGAAAGAGTCCTAAACATCACTATACACAGAGTCATTCTTTCAATTACAAGCAGCCAAAAGCGAAAAGAGTGGTGTGGAGTGGAGTAGCCTAGAGGTAGAGCATGTGGCTAGATTGTTAGGCATTTAAATTAATTGGCAACTGTAGGCTTCCTCAAGGAGACTCTCTATTCTCTGAGGCCACCTTTGCTCACATGGAAGTAGTAGGGGGAATCAGACTGGAGCTTTAAAGACTGAAAGCAACAGAGGAGGATCCAGCCCATTCTTAGGGGAGGCTCCACACCTTTAAAATTCATACTTTCCTTGTATCTTGAAATAGCCCAGTTCTGATGACCTCCAGATCACAGTGCACAACCCTATTTTTTTCAGAACTTTGTACATAGTATAATGGGTGAGACTAAACATATTCAAAGGAATGATTTTTCAGCAGGAGTGTCTTTCAGTGCTGCACTTATGAGAAGTTCTATATTATGCCAAAAGTTCTGGGTTCAGATGAATGTTTACTGTTCCAAAAATCTAAATAAATATATAAATTCAGACAATATAATGAACTGCAGCTTTCAAAACAAATGTACAACGTTAAAGTTACATTTATATTTCAAGTAATGACCATCTCACTAAAATCTGAGTAATGGTCAGGTAATGACTATTTCACAATACTGCATTGAAAGAGCAGAAACTTTAAAATCCAGAAATTGTATTTACAATTTCCTAAAAGACATTTTTCAAAGTGTTATCATCTTAACAAGACATTTCACAAACAAGAAAATGCAAAAATGAATTACTTTGTATATGGGACACTTTTCTGTAATCTGATTTCTCAACAGTTTCTTAGTCAAAAGAAATTAGAGGGGCACTAACTTTACAAATTTCCTGAGAACCTTTAACAGGTAGTTCCAATTAATAAAGATGTTAGGCCAAGATAATTTAGAATATATCTGTCTTCTAGAGGTCCCTGAATAACATTCAAGTGTGTGGCACAGTTTTAAAGAAGCTAAGGTATTGCTGCCTGCCGTAACCAAATCTGTCCCTCTCCACCCTATATTCAGTAGCAACATCTGTTCTCTCTTGACCCATGATAAGGTAATAATCTCAGAGTGGCCTGTGCTGGATGAAATGATCACAGTTTTGTAGAAAAGTAATTTTTCTCAAGAAACAACGCTGCAGACTTTAAACACACAGAGCATATAAACTAAAGTTAATTGGGCACATAATGATTCTTGAGTCATAAGGTTAAGTATTGAAAAACAAGGAGATAAACAAATCCCAGACCACAGGGCCTGCCGTGTTGTAACTGATGTAATACACTGCCCAGTTTTCCTTCAGAGAGAAAGAAGTTTTAGGGAATGAAGCAAAGCAAATAATGTAATACCTTAAGTGAATCAACAGTCATTATATTAATTTGATAAAATGCTGTGTTAGAGAAGTCCCTCTAATCTTGTAAGAATTTATCTTAGAACTGTTTCACAGCTAGAAACCACAGAGGATATTTCTGCAGGTAACTATATTTCCAGAACCAGCTATTCTGAATGCAGGATCGCAGTTTAGTGTTAGTAGGTCAGAGTCTCACTGCTTTGCAGGGGTTTTGTCTGTCAATAGATGTTTACTTGCAATATGTAAGTCTTTGTACACTACCCAGTCAAACAAGTCCTATCTATTTTATTAGGTTTACTTATTTTTTCAAGATATTTCCAATTTCCCTTTTTTCTGCTGTAGCTATTATTTTGATTTGAAACAGAAAGTTGTTCTTTAAACACAGAAAACTTCTGCTGCTTCCTAGTAATACATATTTAGATTTCCATTCATTTTATTTAGGAAGTATGGTTGGTTTGCATTTTTTAAGCATTCAGAGATCTAAAACCTGCTCTCAGAGATTAAGACAAGTGATCACAGATATCTCATTTTGCCTATCTTTCATCTAGGATTGAATTCTCTTGTTCAGTTTGAAAGACGAAACAGTTCTTTATGCTATTAATGAATTTCCTTGTCAAATGAAACAATACAGTAATTGTCATAAATTCAACTACAAGAATAATGAACATTCCTTCACAACAATCAAGCCCAACAATATTATAGTAATGAGATAAAATAATAGCTTGAATGATCCAGGATTAAAATAATGATTTCATTACACACATACAAGTGATATTTATGAAAGGCTCTCTAACCTTGAAAATTTAAGCAAAGCTGGGAATCCTTTTTAGGCCCCTAAGACAGATTTTTGAAGGCTATAGACTGAGTCTTTCATATTTTAATACAAAAAGACTGCTTGTATCTGTCACCTTCCCTTCTCTGAAGAATATATTTATGCTACTTGACACAGGGTGACGTAAGTACTGTATTCTAGAAACATGGGTATATGTGTGCTACTACATAAATGTGAGAAAAGAGAAAATCCAAACAGCGCTTGCCTTGAAGATGTGAGCAGGCATTCCACATAATATGGCAGGAGATGCTGTCTTTGCTGCAAAGTAGAGAAAATAAAAGAAAAATAAATCAATAAGGTTGTCATCCAAAATAACATTTGTATGCCTGAAATGCCATAAACCCCTCAAATTTTCTGACTAGATTCTTGCACACAGATGCCCACTTCTTTTACTGCTTAGAAATTCTGTCATTGTGACTGAACCAGTTATTAGCTGACACCTGCCTTTTGGGAAATTTCTTCCAAAATGAATATCCTTGAATCCAAGCCCAAAACAGACTTGATCTAACAAGTATCCAGTAATTTTATCCTCCATTTTGCTGCAGAATGGCTGTTAAAAACAAGTAAACAATGAAAGAAAAGGAGTGGCGCCTTCCATTCCTTTTGCTGCAGCTCCATAATTGGGATAGTCTCCAAAAGCAGAGAGAAGAGATACCCCTCTGACAGCTGTCAGTCTAAAGGGGTGCTGATCATTGCTCCTCTCTCTTCCAGAGAAGCTGCATGTGCCTCTATTTAAAAAACAAACAAACAAATAAACAAACAAAAAACCTAAAAAACAAAAACAAAAAACAAAAACAAAAAAAAAACACCTACACAAAACTAAAGGCATTTTTCATGTCTCATTTGCAGCAAAATGCAAAGAACTGATGAGAAACAATATGGAAAGCAAGATAGGGGAATGCTGATTCTGGAGGGCACATGGGGAACATGATTTGGCTTCCAACCCCTGCTCACAGAACTACTCATGGTGGGCTGAAAAAATAGGAATAATGCAGCTAGAGATGACTGAAGTTGTTTTTCTCAAAAATAAATTGGGGCTCTATAGAGCTTATCCAATGCTAAGAGGGTCACTCGTGCAATGTCTGGTTCAATGAGGTACTTTTACAACTTAATTGATATCATATCCTTCTTTTAAACTTACAAATTGTAACTACAGATAGCAGAGACAGTCAAAAATCATAAGAATGGAGGTCTGGAAAGTGACTAAGCCTGGTGAGATGTTTTGAAGTATTCATAATCCATCCCTAGCATTTGTTTCAACTCTTCTTCAAAACCTCTGATGCCATCAGATCCTTAAACAGCCTCAGCCAGACTTCCACAATTTTAGCAATGAGAAAGAATTTTTTATATCCACTATCCAGCCATCTTTCCTTCAAATTAAATTGCTTTTTTTCTTTTCTTTTTCCCATTGACTATGTGGAATAGTTGATCACAAGTATCTTTATAAAAACCTTTAATATCTCAGAAAATTTTCCAGTCCCTCCTTTGTCTTTTGGACTTTGAAAATAACAGCAGCTGTTCTTTCAATCTTTTTTTCTGTTTGTTTTTGTTTTTGTTTTTGCTTGGCATAATATATTTCTCATAGTTACCAATGACTTTTTTCTGGTTGTTATCCAATTTATCTACATTTTTTCTGAGGTTTAGTATAGAACACTGGACACAGTTCTCCAGATAACCTTGCTAGCACAGAGTGGAATTCAGTAATTACCTTCCCTTCTGATGTAATCTCTTCCTTATAGTAAAAATTCTGGTATGAGATTGGGTTCCTGGCAACAGCACTGTTTCTTAGCCTGTTTTATATGTCTCTTGCATTATAATCCCCTGCTTTTATCAGAAATGCTGTTGTCTACTTATTTCCACCTTTCTGCATTTATGTTTGATACTTCCCTCTGGAGAACAGGACTTTGTGTTCAGGCTCATTTCGTATTGTAGATATCAGAGCACTTCTTCAAACCATGAGCTCAAATGAAGGATTCTGGAGACACGGTTTTGGTCTGCTTTTCTTATAATAATTTGGGCTAAGATAACATACATTTCTGTGATTACTTGTATTTTCTTGGCATGGTCAAGATCTAATCATAACCCTATTTTCTTACTCCCCTTGCACTTTTCACCCAGCCAGCCATATTTTCATTCTCTCAATTTTTCCCTATTTTTTTAAATTCTTATTCTCTTTTACTTTGAAGAAATCAGAAAATTATTAAAGTTTTTTTCCCCTGGTAGTATAAAGGTCATTCTTTATAATATTAAAATATTACAGAATGTATCTGCACTAAAAAAGAAAATAGATATTTGCACCAAATATTGAAAGATGGACAAATCTGGGCTCAAGCCTATTTGAAAGATCCTTTAACTAAAATAAGAGACTTTGTGGGTTAATTCATGTCACAGGACTACTTCATATAATGTTGATGTTACTTTGTCATCAAGGAATATGTCAGGGAGGATATGTGGCCTCTCTAGGTCACCAACAAAACTAGCTGACCTGTTGGAAAACATCTTTCAAAGGGGAAAAGACCACAGATTTTATAACAGTGGAGCTTTCCACACAGAGTCAAGCCAGGACAAACTGGCAGATTGCTTGAAAATTAAAATTTCCTTTTAGACAATTGTTTTGAAATTAAATAGCACAAAAAGCAGTCAGGAGTTTCTAACCAGCGGGGGGGGAGTTATTACAATACCAAGGGGGAGGGCATCTGGGAGAAAAAAAATCAAGAGTGATTTAGAAGAAAGGAGAGCAGGCAAATAAAACCAATGGTATTTAGGAAGACAGAGTTCAACATATTGAAAAAATTTCAACATACAGTCTCCTGTTCCAAGGAGAAAACCTGTTAAAGAGACTGAGTTCTCAAAGAAACTCTTAATGGTTAATACACAAACAATTCTACCACAGACAAAAGACAAGTACAGCCAAGAGATTGATGTGACTAAGCCACAGGAGCTTCATAGATTTCAAAGGCAAAGAGGATATGTGCAGATAAGGTGATCAGCTCAGCACAGACAAGACAAAATCCAAAATTTTAGCATGACATGAAGAGAGAAAAAATGACGTGCAAACTGGAAGAAAACTGGCAAGGAACATGGAGAATGGAAACCTGTATATTCCCCACGTCTGCGTTTGAAAATTTTCCACACATGGAAGTTTTCCATACCAGTCTTTCTCTCCCTTGCTGCATTTTTGTATGTTTTTCCTGTCCTGTCATCCCAATATGAAAAACAGGGCTTTGCATCAGCCTGTCACACATCTAAAAACCTTCAGCATGTTCTCCTTTGATTTTCTAATCTAATCCTTAATTACATCATCTCTTTTCATTTTTCCCATGGGATCATAACTTCATTCAGTACAACAGTTGTTATTGAGCATTTTGTTTTAACCTTCTTGTTCAGATTGTAATTTAGATTTTTTTCTTCTCCTTTTATTATTAAACATATATACAAAGGTTTTGCCCAGATCACAAAATTGTTTATTTCCTTCTGGATTTTTCCTTTGAGATGCGCTGCATTTGAACACTTCAGAAGCATTAACTAGTTTCTCTCCACAATGCAGTTGTTGTAAGACGGATGCTAAGCTCTTTTTGCTTAATAGTTGGGACTTGAGGCACAGATAGTGAAGTCAGGATTGTTAAAAGCATTCATTAATTGCTGATCACCATGCTTAGCAAAACAGGAGTGTGATTCTTCAGATTTTATGCAAGCTCAGTGCCCAGTTAAGATGTTAAACATTATCCACTTCAGCAGATTGGTCCCTCAGTGTAACACACTGGAAATACATCATGGCCCAGCAATTTCACTGACTTACCCAGTGCCACACAGCAGTTCTCTTGTAGAAGCAGAAAAAAAACCCAGTTTTCCAAAACAGCGCTCTACTTCCGTAATCATCAATCATTGGTTATGTAATTAAAGATAATATCTCTGTGTATAAAAAACCAAAAGTTACATGGATAACCATATCCCTGGTATTCTTTATCCTCATTTTGTAACTTTTGTTGTAGTCAGACCATCTCAGCAGAGGTGTGGCGAGAACAGAGGAAACGTTTTGCCATCCTCACTTCTGACATTGGATAGTACAGCTCCCCTCAGGAAAAGAAGAATCTTCAAGGGAAATCCCAGTAATTTTAGACTGGATCATACTCTGTCCTAAGCAGCCACTTTACACAAAACACTGAAAAACTCTGGACTGCATGAAAAGAATCCCACATTTAGAAAAATATTCAA
Source organism: Pardalotus punctatus (assembly GCA_013400915.1). Lineage (NCBI taxonomy): Eukaryota > Metazoa > Chordata > Aves > Passeriformes > Pardalotidae > Pardalotus > Pardalotus punctatus. Next base: position 648,372 of record VZTX01017516.1, on the reverse strand, counting down.
CAGCAGTGGAATCTGCTCAACAAATTTCAAGACATCCCATAACACACAAAGTTCACCGTCTTTTTGGAAAATGTTAATACAATAATAACAATAGCAATAAAAATAACAAGAACAATAATAACAATAGTATATGAGTATGTATAATAAAATGTGTTTTTAAAGTATGTGTATGAGACACTAATAATAATGCTAATTAACAAATGGTGCATGTTGAAAAAAAATATTATAGCTCCAAATAACAGATTATAGCTTAAATTTTGGTTTAAACTTAAGACACCCTGAGACGTCTCTCTGTTGTTAACAACAGAATAAATCCTCATGCTCCCCATATAGTTATCTTTGTATTGCGTCCAGACCAGGTAAGATTAAGTGTTGTCCTGGTGTCAGATTTTTCTTGATGTAAAATTTCCATGTTGTTCATATACCACAGTGCCAAGCACAGTTGGATTAGTAATAAATACAGTGTCTCACTGGAAACAGATTCCTGACTTTAGAGTTAGAAACGTAACTTTCTTATATCTATGGAAGGACACATTTCTTCCTACCAGCAAATTTTATCAGTCATCCAGGATCACAAAACCTGCTTATCACACGTGGTTCACAGCCCATCCATCTGGGGAGCTGGGCAGCTCCTCTGCTGCCTTGTCACTCCCATACTGTCCTAAATAGCAAAAGTCAAAACATGATGGATACAGCAAACCATTCCTAACCTATGCAGCACAAGAGAGGAGGAGCCCATATGGGACTGCTGTAGGGGACAGTCTGCAGTCCCCTCTTCTGGCTGGTTGCCCTGCTGCTTTTTGACTGGTAGAATTATGAGTGCAGACACAGTTAAAAGAGGTAAAAGGGTTTTACCTTGGTATTTTAATAGGATCTTGGGTGCACAGCTCTTCAAAGGTGGAACACACCAAGATGCACACACTGTAAAATGTGGATACAATTTTGTAAATTAGCATATCTGCCTAAAATTTTTCAGTAAGAAACTTAGCAAATGAAGTAGTTGTCTCTTTATTTTAATTATCTCCCTTTAAATGAGGCTAGAGCCCAGTTTGCAAAATATGTTCCAGAGAGAAGGCTTCAACCAAGGTTGAAGCCTTGAGTTTTGAGACAGCATAGAGTTCTCTCTCTTCTTACTATGAATGTTTGGTCCTTCTGCTTTGCAGGACTCCAAAACTAAGCTAGAATATTAGACTACAAGAATTACAAGCATGTAGGCTAAGAGTACAAAGAGTGTGTAAAGGGTACAGGAAATATAAAAAAGTATAAAATGTATAGAAATGCATATAAAAAGAAAAGGCAAAAATCAGCAGGCATCAGCCCCACCTGAAGGCAGATGCTGTGGCTGGAGCCCAGGCCCTGACAGCAGCCCAGGAGCCACCACACATGACAGGTTAAGAAAAGGGAATCATCGAAGGCTTGGCCAAAGCTCAACAAATCAGGGTTTGTCTACACTAAGCAAAGGTACTGTGCAAAGGGTGAACAGGCAGACACAAGTGTTTCTAGGCAGGTCAGGACTCACAGCCAAAATAAAGTGAGTTTTGAAGCTGGAAGAGAAGCAAAGCTTAGAAGGTCATTTCAAGTCAGTCGGTCTCTAGTGACAGAGGGTTCGACTGTCTTGAACATATTTAGTATTTAATTTAGTAGAGGCACAGCCCGAGTGCCTGTAAGCTGCTATGACGTAAAACTGCAGGAAGCTGTGCTTACATGGATTTGTTCAATGGCCAGAATAAAGAAGCAATAAAACTGTTCATAATTTTAAATAAAAGCTTTTCTTAGCTATAAAGAATTAAACCAAAGCAGAAAGTGGCAAAATTGAATGTTTCTGTATTTTTGTGCTGTAGCTGCAGGTAAGGTAACTGGAAAAGAAACAAAATCAGAAATTATCAGATTACCTTGAGTAAAGTAAATTAACTACATCTTCCTTTCCAGCTTGATCATATCTACAAAAAGATTTGAAAAACAAAATTTTATTGTCTTTGCTAATTATTCAGTCCTTCCCATGATTCCAGTATAAGCCAGCAGTAATTGAAAATAGCACAAATCCAAGATACTATTTTTAAGTTATGTGTCTAGACCATCAAGAACAATGAATATGGGAAGCTTTGGAGGTTTTCTTAGACTGATTCTATTTCAATCCTTCTTGGCATACTGCTGAAAAATAAAATCTCCTGTCATAACAAAATGTGCATGCAGATCTACCAACATCATTTAGATTCTTTTTACAAATGCCAGGGGAAAATTAGACACATTGTCTGGTTTCACCAGCATTGCTCTGTCAGCGGTTTGCAACCTGTAAATCCTTAAAAAATTTACAGAGAAATGTGGAGAGCCTTGTAGTGCAAATTTAAGCCTGTTCTGGCTTGGGTTTTGAGACATTTTCAGACACTCTTAGGCAAAAAAACCCGACTGTCATATTTTAAGTTGCAAGTCAGTGCTCACATCAAAAGAAAAATATGTCACCTTCCTATTTCACCATTAAAAAAATTGTTCAGGAAAATTACAGCTGCCAAAACAGCAGTGACTTTTGTCTCCATGTGATCCAATCTGTTCACTGCTTCATGAAGCTTCTGCAAGACCAAAAGTTTGAGATGTTCACACAGCATGCCACAGATTTATATCAATGAGGAGCCACAGGCAGACACAAACATGCAGGTCACTCCTGCCCACCACAGTACAGAAGAACCTTAGGGTTTATCCAGCAGAGCTGGGAAGGAACCATTAGCATTGACCTTAAGTCCTGCGCTGCTTCAGCTTTATGAATCAGAAATTGATTGGTATTTCTATAATGCAATCTGTAAAAGATATCATTGTTTCATATTATAGCCAATCCTATAACCAGTTTCTACATTAAAATGTGAATTCCCCCCATTCATTCATCTTTTCTCCTGAGGAATTATTGTTCTTTCAGTGGTCTCTAATTTTCTTCATGTTTTTCTTTGCAACAGAAAACTTACTATGCCTTTCTCTGTTCATATATGGGTCCTTATATACTCCTATCCAAAACCAAGGGTGTTTATTTCACAGAAACACAGAAAATATTCTGAAAAGCTGCCTGATCTTCTCCATCTCCAAGCCTTGGAATCTAATCCAGTTCAGACCATTTCATCCTTTTCAGACACTTCTGGCCTGTATCCCCCAATCCCTCCTTGATTCAGTGAAATACTGCTTTCCCTACAAGTATGGGATATTCCTATCATCCCTCGGGCCAGCAATTCTCAGCATTGTCATCCCCACCATCAACCCAGCTCCACTCTGTGCCACCCCTCAGTAGCCAGACACAGCTGATCCTGCACCTTCTTCCAACCTGTGCTGTTCCTCGTTGTTTTTTGCCCCTTTGTGCTGAGGAACATTGACATCATCTTCCACATCCTACAGGATCCACCCACACATGTTAAGAAGCTCCAAAGTTCTTTATAAATACAACCCAAAATTTTAAAAAGTGCACCACACATTTACTGCAATATATAATTTGCAAGGAGAGACACAATAAGTGCATTGTTTAAATATAAAATATGTCTTTCTTCTCATCTACAGAATACATTAATCCTGCAGAAAAGCAACACTGTAGGAAATAATGTAGCAATATTAGGATGGGCAGATGGTTTTATTTTTAAACAAAACCAGTTTTGGTTGTTGATACTCATCTTCTCCTATCCACACACTCACAGCTCTAAAATGCGTGAGCCGAACTACTTTGTCCAGCACCCAGGCAACAATGTTTATGATGGTGCTGTCTCTAGGAGTCTTGCAATGACACAGCAAAAAAGGAACTCCAGCTGTCAAGTCCTTCTTACATCTTCTGCGCTCCTCTTATGCTGGTGACCATGTACTGGCTTTAGATAAACCTTTTTGTACCTGCTAGGAACCATCAGTTTCTCCATCCCCACCTCCATTAGGATTTGCTCACTGCCCTTCATCTCCCAGCCCTGGTGGGAAGCAGCAGGCAGATGTGTGCTGAGATCTTGCTGACCATCAACACACACCATTCTCATTGTCCTTCTCCTGACTTTCCCTCAGCGCTTTCACACCCAGACATCCCCAGGTTTAACATTTCTATTGTAATTACTCTCTGTGACACCATCTACATGAGAAAGCTTTTAGTGTTGCAGGTTGCATGACATACTTGGAAGAAGGCTGGGAGTTCAATAATGGTTACTTCTTCAGAAGAGGGTGCCTAGAATGAGTTTTGGGCATGTAATGCAGTTTGAACTTATATCCAAAGACTGCATTACTTGGAACTCTGTTCTGTGAGGTGGATATGCCTATTGCACCAGTGCAAACGTCCCAGTACGAGTAGTGGGAGATCACAGGAATACTGACTGAGTTTTTTTACTGGCTATGCTCAAGGTTTGTTTATATATTTCAGAGCCTGTGGAAAATCCCATCCAGGGAAATGCATTACTTTTAAATAAATTGAGTGTTAGGAAATTTCCAGCCATAATCATTTTTACTTTAGTACTGAATAAAACAGAAACATTCCTATAAAACATTCCCAAGTAATTTTTTCCACAGATCACACACATCAACAAAAAAAGAAACAACAAAAAAAAAACCAAAACAAACAAACAAAAATCCTTACTGATAGAAAGTAGCTATACACACAGGTTACAACATTCAACCTAACACATAGAAATTGTGAGCAGAATAGGAAATAATATTATGTATTACCCATACAAAATCTAGAAATAAATGTTAACAGGGAATAGATGACTCCCCTGATATATTTGTTTCTTGCTCCACAACCTGTGCATTTCCCCACTCTCAAAACTCAGTGTCTGAGTATGAAGCCACCTGATACTGCCTGAACACTACCCTGGAGCGCCTTCCCCTCAGTAGCTCCTGCCTGAACCCCAAACTGTCACTTCACTTCCAAGTATTAGCAACAGCACTGCTATAAATTTGAAGTGTACTTTACTGGGCATTACTTCATCCATATTGCTCATCTCAGACCCCGCTTCTTAGAAGAAAAGGCCACAGACAATAACTTGTCCCTTAAGAAGCTCACAGAACTGATGAAGTTGCATCTCCAGCACCTAAAAAACCAATGACTTCCCTGTCACAGAGTAGTTAAAGATCAGGCTTCTTATAACTCCAAGCTACCGTGGCTGCATACAGCACCAACACAGCAACAATATTATTTTTAAAAAAACAAATTGAGAGTCTAGATACTTTTTTGTATGTCCTTTCAGGTGGATATATATATTAAAACGTTATGTGGGTGATATTAACTTACCTCTTCTATATTATTCTGTTCTGTTCTATTCTATTCCTTTCATCTTGTCTGTGCAACTTTAAGACATGTTTTTCCTTCCAGCTACAAAAAAAAATTCTTTTTCTCTTTTACTTTGTTCTTTCAGTTTGTCCAGTATTCGAGGCTGTTTGACTGCAGCTTGTTCACCACCATGAGAACAATTATATTGACAGAGAAGTGCCTCTGACAAAAAAGTATTAATGCCTTGAAAGTACAGCACTAAGTGCATTGATGTATACCTCAGGCTTCTTTGGGGCTAATAATAATAATAATAATGACAGAGGGATGTGTGATGCTCCCATGATGAGAGCTCTGGGCTCTAAGAGCAACTCATTTGTTCAGCTGCTTTTCCGACCTCCCTGCTTTGTCATTCCAAAACAGTAGCCCAGCTGCCATGGTAATATGCAACATTTTCTGGAAGTAAGTGAAAGACAATGCTACATCCCTGAAGGAAAAAAAAAAGCTTAATTTAAACATGTCAGCAGCTCTGTGCATGGCCAGAGGGCTGCCTGCATTCAACCCTCAACATGAATTTTGTCTTGAGAATTGGTAATGGGAGTGGTTCTTAGCATCGTATTTTAGAAAGACATGGTCACTTTGGGGCTGAAAAAGTGGCCTGGTTTCATACTTTTACAAACAAAAAACCAAACAAAACAAAAAAAACTGAAAATTTATTTTTAAAAAAGCATAAAAACCAGACAGTGGGATCCCTAGAAATTCCTACCTGATGCAGGCATTTTGCTAATATAATGTTTCACTTATAAACTTAATTGGCCTACAATAAATTTGTGGAATTTCATTAAAATTTTGCATATACAATGCAGAGATTATAATATACAACAGAAAAATATATATAGTTGATGTCATATTTATATCATCAATACTTTTTTTACAATAAAGTTCTAAATTTGCATGGCTTTTAACACAACAGCATAACTACATTATTTCCAAGCATGAATGACATTTCATAGCTGCACATACATATTTTAAATATTTTTTATGTTTTAATCTATATACTTGTGCACTTACGTATCATGCATTTGAGGTTTGTGCAGTGGAAGACATTTTACCCAAAAGGATTTGTGTCAGCTAATCTCATGTATTTAATGGCAGCAGATCTTCTGCTGAAGAAGTTATGTCTCCAGATTACAGATAACCTATTCCATTGAAGCGGCCATGATTAAGGATTTGCAGTGTCAGAGCAGTGGCAGTCAACAATATGTTCCAGTTCAGCTATGCATAATCAAAAGCCTGTGCACACTAGAAGAAACAGTCCCGCAATCCTCTTTTGAATAAATAACTTACATTATTGTGCAGCTAATCATATACCACCTTGCAAAAAGAAAACATCTGTAATGTTCACTTTTCAGACCCTGCACACATGGAGTTTTCATCTGTTTGGTTAGTTCATGCTTTTTTCAGATGTTTCATAACATTGCAGCCACTGGAAATGAAGGCTTTTTTGTTTCTGCATAAAGCAGGACTGCAGGGGAAGATTACATCTGCCAGAAATGGTGTGTGTTCTCCATGCAATGCATTGACTAACAAACCCCATCCTGATAGTGTCACAAGTCTGCACAGGTGTGAGGGCTGCTGCTTCTCACACAGCAGTCTGATTTATCTCACTGCTATGAAAAAAAGTCACAAACAGCAAGGCAGTTTCAGGGTGGCCACTCATCTGCAAACACAGGGAAACACACGCTGTTCCAGATGGGAGCAGCATAAGTGAAATTTCTGCATGTGGTTGTCCCACTCCTATGGCAGTTGTAGGGCTTGATCCCACCCTCCCTGCTCACATGCCACTGACTGAAACAGAGGGGAGGAAGAACGTGAAGGGAAGAAGATTTTACTCTTTGTGGGCATAAATGAACACTTCTTTATATCCTGTGTATAAAATTGTCATGAAGCCTGAGTAGTTGTGTTTCATGTGTACAAATGAGAGATATTTGTATGGACCTGAAGATGAGCTCTTTTAAAGAAAGGTGTTACTATGAAGGAAATCCTACTTCAGACAATGAATATTTTAATAATGTAAAACTTAGAGAGAAAAACATTAGAGTTTTAGAGAGCTGACATTACTATGTGGGCCAGCCAGAAAAAGTGTTTCAGGGATGAAAAATTGTCTTCTATTATTCAGTGAGGCGATAAAAGTGACAGCATCAAGTCTCCCTTTTTGCTATGCATTTCTGGATGAGCTTTGTCAGAACAATGATCAGAAAGATATAACAATTTAGCATTGCAAAGAGAAAAAGTGCAGTGGATCTACTCACATTAGATTGCTTGCAATGAAATGGCAGTAACTATAAGGAGATTTCAGGAGCACTTGAGACACATTTTACATAGATATAACTGCGAGGTTTTCCCTTTGAACTCAGTGGGCATTAAAGGTGCTCAGCACTCTGCAGGGGCCCTTTCCTTCCTCTGCTTGCCATGCATCTCTGCCCTGTAGATATTCTCTGCTGCCTCTATGGCTTCTTCCTGGTGCCCCTTATTCCTGAAACATGATCTGTTTAGGAATGTACCCCAGCACATGTCATGGGCAGCTCTGCTCACACCTCCACTGCTGGTTTTCTTGTCAAGACATATACACATCACATTTTCTGTTGGTTTTGTCTGAACACAGCAGTGCTCCCAGTTCAAGTGCTCGCACATACCCTTTCCTGCAATCCCCTCAGCTGCTGGAGCAAAAACACAGCTGTATTGGTGGAGACAGCTCAGAAGCACGGTGCTCCAAACGCTCACTGCTGGCTCTACTATTTACACCAAAAACCAAGCAGTGACCCCATGTCCAGGATGGTTGCCCTGTTAGTGCCAATCTTCATCAGCAAGTTTAGATGAGATGTAAACTCCCACACTGCATGATGGACAGGCCTACTTCTACCCTAGCTTTTGGTTTGTGTGTCAAGAAACATATAATGCTACTTTTGGGGTCTGAATAAAAAAATATGGAAAGAAATCCAGATTTCCATGGCTTAACCTAGTACATTTTTGTCAACCTTCACATTACCAGAAAAATGTCATTAAAATGTGCAATGACATGAAGTTCACAGTGCCAAGAATCATGAAAACAGAAACTGTTTATCCCAGATCTTCTGCCTTGCATAAGGGCAGCAAATTATCTTAAAACAATTTGCAGCAGGATTATTTTGTCTTTAGTAGGAAACAGTGGAGTGAGAGCTGCAGTGAGTGCAGGGTTGGCAGCAGGGAAGTCCTGAGCTGTAACTAATCCGACACAAGCAACTGATTTATTATGTGGCCTTAGGCAAATCCCTTCATTCCTCTGCTTTCATTTAGCCATCTGTAAAGTGAGAACAGCAACATGCACTTTGCAGGGATTCTGTGACCACGGGCTGCAGTTGTGTCAGTGACTTCCAGCCACACTTTCCAAGGAAACTTTAGCCCGTCTATGCAGAAAGCAAAGCCAGTTCATTCCCATGGTGCAGGCTCAGCAGGACAAAACCAGAATTGTGTGGAGAAAATTACCAAATTAGAAAGTAGAAAGCAAAGTCTGGAAAACATAGGCTGAAGAGACATTGCTTTCGAAGAGGCACCAGCTTCTTAGGGATTTACTGAGCCTCCAGTGGATCATAAATTTTTCCAGTTCTGTTTAAAAGTTTTGGCAAAGTCCATGAGGTGAATATTTTACCCAAGGTAGAACATAAAAACCATTTGATGTGACTGTGATTCTGACAAAAGTCAGAGGGGAACTTTTTATGCAGACATTTGAGCCAACATTATCAAATCCATAAACAATATCCATTTTCAGTGTGTCGTGTTTCTCTTCTGACTGATTCTCACTATAAGCAAAGAGCCTTCATTTTTTACAGAGTATGGCAAAATACAATAGGTATTATCAAGAGAAGAAAAAAACAATTGAAGTAGTCTATCAAAGCTTGTCATGTTTTAACTGAGTCTCAACCACAGTAAACAACAAAATGTGCCAATGACAGCAGCTGAAGGAAGACGTACTTACAAGATAAAGCTCACGCTTCTTCATGATAAAATATCCACTTGAGCAGTGAAGGGTGTACATGGAGCACATGGCTGGCAAGATGATGTTCCCATAGCCAAAATACTGGGCAATAATTAGACATGTCTGTCCCATTGTCCGTCCCTACGTGACAGGACACCTGAGATATGTCTTCTGACTGCCATTCTCTGCCAAGCCAATTCCTCTCATTGGTTTAGTTAAACATCTTTCCATGACGGAAAATAATTCTGAAACAGTAGCATCAGTGTGTTACACTCCCCTCTTGTTACAAAGCCAACTACTAGCAGCACGGACCCAAGAATGCACAGACTGAGCGTTACCATCTCTTTTGGCCATTTTCCTGTCCTTAGTGGCTTGATCTTATAAAATTAAAAACTTACAGGCCCCCTATTTTTTCTTCTGGTTGTTGGAGGGAATGCTAAAATCATTGGGGTGAATCCTTCCAAATAGCCAATCCACAGTTTATACAGCCTCAACCTTTACTCAAAGAAGAAAGGAAGATTTTTAGAAAAATCACATAACTGATACTGCTCTTTGATGCAACTCATTTTTGTCCTTTTTGGACACTTCTTTAGAGGCTACTTGGATCCCTTTCAATGGTTTATGAATGATCTGCTCTTACCTGACAGACAGTGTCATGACTCAAGTGATTGCCGTACAATTACGATCATTACACCTACTAATCTGCCAACACCCCTACAGCTTGTGTTCCTGACTTCAGTGTCATTCACCCCATCTATTTACAGAGTCATCACCTCTTTTTTCCCACAGCTGAGTCACCAGTCCAAACACAGTGACACTTCAGGTTTTTTCGAACTCTCCTTCTGACATCTACTCTGTACCTGTTGTATGAATTTCGAGAGAAGGTCTGTTGTGACTTTGTCTGGCTAGATTTACAGAAAACCCTCTCTTTCTTCTTTCAACTAGCATTGATTCATTGGGAAAGCAAGGTGGAGGGCATGCTCCTCACAGGGCATGCTCCAGGTCATTTACACAGAATAAGCCTTTTCAGGAATCCTAACAAATTAAAATTACTTTTTTGCAGCAGCAAGTGGCAAAACAAGTGTCCCAAATCACACAGCTATCAGACTGGCATTGCAGCTGCCTAACAACATTAGAAGACAATTACCATGCAAAGCAGGGAAATACCATCTGACAGCACGAAGGTTTAACCAAAGACAAAACTATCCACTTTACAACCAATCACCCTGCATCACACACTGTGATGTTTGTGTACACAGACCCCTGTCTAAGTTAAATAGTCCTTCTGTTATAATTTTGTCTGCAGTGGGAGCTCCATGTTAGATTGTGACAGGAATAAGAGAGTGTGAGAGAGGGAGATAGCTATTTTCATTCTGTTTTACTCAATGCATTAAGTGCAGTTTTTATTACTTTGGTTCAATAATTTATAGTAATTGTATGCAGTGACTTCAAGATCCATTTGCAGGATGTTAGGTCTGAGATCATTCCCTTTCAGTTGCATAGCAAATCTTCCTTAGAGTCCTCAACCCTGACTCTTTCACCCCTACACAGAGGGTTAAACACAAGCCAGCTGGTCACTAGGACATCAGGAGGACGCAGAGGGATTTGGGAGTGTCACAGAGGAGGATAAGACTGAATTGTCAGAGGCCTTTGTGCACAACCGTTGGAAACCCAGCAGGCTCAAACCACAGGAAGAGCTCCTTCATCTGCCACGGGGGTTTGAGGCAAGCCACTATAGCATATGAGGCTCTCCTAAAAGGTTAAGCAATTTATTTTTCATGTCCATGAAAGTACATGGGCCTTGGGAATAGTTTCCATCTCCCTCATCAGTTCAAGCCTGCTACACATTAGCATACATAATACACAGCTAAAGCCATTGCCAGGCTGGCTTACAGCTCTCTACCTGGTTTTCCAATTTCAAAACATTAACTATCTTCGAAGAATGTGCAGAAGATGCATTTGACACATATTCAAAAATAAACAGCTGAATAGATAAAGAGGTGGCTGTGCAGGGACTGCTCATTGTAGTTCCTACTCCAAAAAACCTAGAAAACAAGGAAGAATAAAGTGTCAAGCAATTGTTTCAAAACTAAGATGCAAAAGGAGGTGAAGAAACTGGTACTTTAATTAAAACTGCAGGTAGTAGCAGCTATTGTCTGTGCATTAATCACAATTTCTAGTACAGCAACAACAGAACAGAAGCCTTTGTTTTGTCACAAGGACACACTCAATAACAAAGTGCTACTGTACCAGCATGAATACTGTGGGATGGATGCAGTGGTTCAGAAGACTGTTGATCCTTCCTAGATTCCAGAAGAAAGACATTCACCACTGTAGTGCAGTTATGCTAAATTATGATGACCATATTGGCCACTGGAAGAGCAGTGTGATTCTACCTAATCTTCTTCCCTTGTCCATTTGCTCTGAAATGATGGAAATAAGGCAAATATTTCCTCATTTATCCCAGCCTGACCAACCAATTTCCTAAACAAAAGACAGGTAACCCACAGGCACTAGACCCAGATCTCTCTAATGCCAGAGCTGTGTAATGCTGTTCTGAAAGAAGAGTCTTGCAACTCAGGTATGATGCTGATGAAATACTACCATCATTCCTCCTGGAAGTGGATCAATTTATCACAGCATTGTTGGCTTTTACCATAAATTCCAGATACAAAGTGAAAAATATCATGGTGCTAAATATCTTGCAATAATACATTAATACAGTCACTGATCTAATACTATCTATAAAAAGTTTTTGGGAGAACACTGGTATTTTTCTACTGTTGTGATATTCCTCACAGTTGATAGAAATGCAAAATTAAACAACAGAACTTCCTTTAATTTCACAGACTGTGATTCTTTCATAAAACTTTTAAAGATCAATTATGTCCCATCACTGCAGAAGTCAGGCTGGACTAAGTGATTTATGCATAAATAGCCTTATACAGTCAACTACTGTAGAATGAGCAATTCATCTGTTCAATGTACATGCGAAGTACTGATATTTTTGCACATATTTTACCATTACTTTAATCTTTCTGAAGCTTCATATTTTCTGTCATGCAGGCATCTTGTTATACGTGTAGCTCTGTGTGACTTTCATAAAACGCGTGTAGCTGAACAAAATAGAAATTGGAATCCAAGTGCAACCCTTTATGGATGGGCCTGTACAACATCCCAGACACAAAATGAAAACAGCGAATTAATGCTCTTCAAAGACACACTCAAAAATTTGCTTTCCTTTCCTGTGGAAAATAGAGGAAATAGAATGGCTGGGTGTGGCTTTTGAAGAAATTACATTGCAATAGCCTGCTGGGCCTTTCAGATTAAACCAATGGCTTGCCTAAAAACTGAAGGCACTCTTCCTCATCTGAAGCAGGGCTAGCAATATCCAGGCAAGACTTTGAAAACTCATTCTCCGACTCAGAGAGGCTGGAAATATTAAATTGCCAACACATGGTGGTAGAGCTTGTGTGCTCTGATGAGAGGTGAAAAAAATTTTGTCTGCCTTACTTTTAGTCCTACAGTCTGTAGCAGTCAGTCAATTTATGACCAGGTACATCTTCATGTTGGTGTGACACAGCAGCAGCACTGTGGACAGTACCCACAGCTGATGGAGAGTGGGGAGGAGCGGGGACCCCTTCTGGATCTGCCATTTCCCTCCTGCTGCAGGGAAGCTGCCAAACTCCCAGGCTGCAAATATAAGGTCGGGAAAAGAGATGAGGGGCAGGCTATGTCCCAGTGGGTGGCACAGTACAACAAAAAACTGTTTGTTGTCTACTCAGAGAAGCCACAAACTATCATAGCAAGATGCTGGTATCCACTGGAATATTTCTGAGTCTGAGAAATGGTCTGCTAAGTCAGAATCCAGCCTGAGATCTTCAGAAGAATTTTTGGGCTACCTTATAAAATATGCCTGCACAGCAGGGAAAATGCAGATTCAATAACAGTTTCATTTCACATTTGTAACTGAAGTATCAGAATTATATATATGGTGGATCCTTAATCAGGTAGAAATGCCATTTTATTTTTCTTTTGAAGAGATGTTTAAATCTAAACTCAAAACAGTACATAACGTAAATGTTAAAGCAATGAAGAAATTCAATGACAGAGAAGAAACAAGCAGTATCAATTCAGGCAATATCTAACAGAGCAAAGAATCAACACTCGGAAGTCCTTTCTGTAGTCTTAATCTTTGATCATGCAGTGGAGTAAATGAGTTGAGGTGCATCTTTAAAACCCACCTGTAAAGGATTGTAGCACACTGACGCAATACAAAGCTTATCTCACATCTAAATCTGTTATCTACAAGGAGCAATTACAGCACTGTCATACCTAAAAAACCTCCCTAGAAAACCTGGAAGGAACAGGTTTTTCTGCCAGCTTTAGGATGAGCATCTTGAAAATATGTTTCTGTTTGAGCCTGATGTATTGTTATTAATCCAACAGCAGTGGGGCTGAGCAACTGAGCGCTGTGGTCTCCCCAGACCCTCCCGGCTGCTTTGAGCCAACCCAGTGGATGTGGGACCACTCTGTGCTTGGTCTGACTCACTCCCCTCTCTTTCATAAATGTGCTCTGGGTAGGGAGAAGAGAATGTCACTATCTCAGTGTGTTGCAAGAGGTTAATACCAAAACTGCAACAGAAATAACCATACAGGCTTAAGAGCCCTGTATTCAGCAGTCACCGGTACTCAGGAGGATAATGAGGGACCAGGAAAGGAATTCATCAGAAAACTCTCATTGTAAGAATACAGCCTTTTAGCAGAGGTTTTTCCTCTGCTATGTCCTTGCACTCTTTGAGCACAAGGTACTTACAGGATTTAATGTTTTATTGATCATAAATTCAGCTAATTGATGGTACCAACTATTCAACCAGTTGGTCAAGGAAAGATTTTAAATCATGCTGAAACACAAATGACTTGCAAACCCATACTTTGCGGATTTTATGCAAGTGCTAGAGCATCACAGTTTACAGTTCTAACTCAGAAAATATTTTGAAAAACAAAGCATGGTCTGACTCCACAGCACTCTACAACCTGTGAACTTTTACATATATACAAAATATAATGCAGCCAAAAAAAAGCAGTATTTTTCATCCACTTCCCAGTGGCATCAATGAGGTACCTATCCAGACACATCATTTAAGAACATATACAACTTTCAACATGCAAGCAATGTAATGCTACTTTCACCTTCCCAGCAGGGTGGACAGAGCTCCTGCTTTGGCAGATTTGGCCACAAATAATGACTAGCCATAGAAGACAAAGGAAATTACAGTATCAGCTATTAGATAAGATCTATTAAACCATGTTTCCCACCCCTCCTCAGACACATGGGAGTTGAGTGGCCAGGGCTATCCCCCTGATAAGACACAACTAAACACAGGTCTGAGAGCAGAGATGGCAGGAAAGGGTAGTAACCCCCTTATATTCTGAAAGGGCTGAGGTAGGATCATGTGTGAGATGGCCGGTAACACCCCTATGGTAAAGAAAGGTGAAGTCTTCATGATTATTGCATTACTTGTGTTACTGTTTACTAATGACATAGGCAGCTTTTTTTGTCCCCATTTCTCTGCTATGCTGATCTTCTTCTTGACTGGTTCCTTGTACAATTTTTTTCGTTTTGCTGCAGTTTTGCCTGTCTTTGTGAAGCAGAAGAGCACCAACCTCTCCTGGGGCTTAGGAAGAACTGTAAAAACCCTGATTTAAAAGGACCTCTGGGTCTGCTGCCTGGATGCTTCAGGCAGCACAGGATTCGCATGCCATTCAATTATGGTCTTCTGTGGCTGAAGGGAGCAGCAAGGGAATGCCACTCTCACTGGCTGGTAGCACAGCTGCTGAAGCGTCTTTTTACAGATTTTAAACATCAGGTCTCTCTTCTATAGTAGCAGTGTTGCATAAACAACACATGCTGTGCCTTAGCTTTCATCCTTCCAACTACTGAGAACTTAGGCAGATGTCTGGGGAGGTTACTCCAAAAGTATATGTAACAGTGCATTACAGAATTATGTCACACATACATATAATCAGGCAATCATGAATTATATAAGGTAAGCATGTTTACATGATGTATCCCAACACACATACCTCTACAGTCCTATGGAATCATCCATTAGTACAATCCAACATCAGATACTATGGAACAGAAATATTTTTTCTATTATTTATAGCTTTTTGTTTTAAAATTATACATGTGCAGTCTTTACAAAACGATTCAGTTGTGCACACCAATGTGAGTCCCTATGTATATATCTAAAGGATCATATACCCATATATGCTGTACATACAAAATTACACACAGTGTAGATATAGATATAGATATATAGATATAAATTATATAGATAGATATACACATCCTCTGTAATATGAAAGTCTTGTCATATGAAAAGGGAACATAACAGCTTGCTTCCAGTGAAATTAAAGCTAAGGTCCTCAAGCACATCTCTCCACTGCCCACATGAAGACCACTAGTGATGGGGAGATGGGGGGAATAAGACTATGTATGGTATGATCTCACATTTGAATGCAAGACAAGTTTACAAGGCTATGAGGAAGGCAACGTTATAGTTTTTCCTCCAGCTGCCAGTGACTGCTGAGCCCAGATACTGTGACCCAGGAGACATTTCCTCTCATAGAGACAAGACACCACTAAGCTGTTGGTGGCTCCCATCTTGCTCCTCAGCAAAGTCTTCCATCAAATTAAAGATCTGCCAGTGTTTTGAAGGTAGCAGTATTTCAAAAGCAGCAGTACCATGCAAGAGACTTTACTTTCCTTCTTCTTTGCAACCTTTCATACTACACAATCATACCCAAAGCAAATAACCTACCACTATATTTGTAAATGTGTTTCTCTAATGCATGTGTACATGCACATCCACCACAGAGTGGTTGTACAGGAGTTCAGGACAAAGGGGTTTTAAAACATGTAAGTACATCTGCACTCCTACACGTGCAGATTAACCAGGACTCTGCTACTTATAAGCAGAACAAGTGCAGATGAATGGAGAAAACTGCATAAAGCTGTGTTTGTCACCTATTTTATTTTTTTATAACATTTATAGAAGGTTTTGCAAAGCTAATTCTCAATCATTACTTGCCATTTTGCAAACATGTTTAACATCTGCTGCATCAGGTAAATGTGTAGCTATTTACCCTTCTGTAGAGATTGTGCTGATTACATAAAGGAGCAGGTGTATTTCTTGGGTAATGCAGCTGAAACAGAAATATTTTGTCCCAGGGGAAACCAGCCATGATGTATGAAATGTGCTGAGGATACAGGATGCAGTGCTTACTAGGAAAGTCTCAACCAATTCCCTTGCAAGGTGTGCAACCTCTGTACATCAGGAGCATCACCAACAGGTACCTGAATGTGCACTAATGAAATTATTGCACCAACTATTGCAGACTGTGCTTTTAATGGGGAGGCCAACAGCAATTTTTTTTCTCAGCAAGACAAACTAAACCCTTTTTTTTCCTCTCTGTCTCACACAAACACAAACTTGGCGTAGAACAGTGCCTTATACACTCTTCTTTCCTTTGGTAACCACAGATATCCTAAATCCATGAGTGCATGCAGCAGTTCAGGACCCATCTGTGCAACTTCATTACTGTAAGGATTATGAACCATGTTAAAATCTACCACTTTCTGCTTCTGTGCCAGTACCATCATTTGCTGTTGGTGCTCTTCTTCATATTTAACTTCAAACTGCAGCCCATACCAAACACCTCCACCCTGATGTTCTCAGCTGATCAGCATTCTGGTCCCAGGTCACACTCACAGCTGCCACTGCATCTTTCTTCATTTCAGCTTAGCTTAGCTTTCCGTTTATCTAGACAAAATATAGCACCTCCAAGCCATATCACACACAGGCAGTCTGTCTCTGGACGAAGTTACCTCTGAGTATTTACTACATAATTTGGTAGCTTACTCCTTAATGGGCTCTACTCTGGCTGCAGGCAGATCTAGTCAAAGTATATTAATTAGCAAGCAGTCAGACCTATGAAATATTTGCCTTGTAATTATCCATTGAAAATTTTCATCTAACTGAACCACTTTTGAGCCCATCTAAATTGCTTCCCATCAGCCCAGCGGGGTTGCTTGAGAGGTAGTGACTGGTACAGTACAAAGAGGGTGAACCTCACTAATGAAACTCTCCCTGAGAGTGGTATGCAAATGAGATCTGTTTCATCCTTTATAGTCAGCAACTGTAATCGCTGTATGGCTGCCCCACTCATTAGAGCAAAGGCATCATGCTGGATAAATACGTTGCCCTCTATCCCTGTTGCTTCATTCCTCAGTAAAATTCACACTCTGGAAGAATTGAGCAGTCAATATTATTCACTGAGCAATGCAGCACAGAGGAGCAAGGCTCTTGCAGAGAATACAGAGTCATGCTGCAGCCTTCTTGCTTCTGAAAGCCAAAGTGGTTTCCAGATGTTGTGCTTGCAAACTCTGCTCACAATCCAGAAATTCATGAAAGGGTTTTAGTTCAGAATTGCACAGAAAGGGCAGTGAAATACTGCCCTGCTGGCACAGTTCAGTGTTAGGTGCTGCTCTGACTTAATAAATTGTGAAAAACCACAGGCTCCTGCCTGATGGAGAACTTCCTTGGTGGGTTTTTAGCAGCTCTTTGATCTGAGGCTTCACAGTGTGATGCACAGATTGACTGAAAGACACAACGATGTTACTGAAGTTTGAGTGTTGTTTGATTGGTACTGAATAGTACTAGCTCCCTGTGTCTCCTGTATCACTTAATTTGATCTTTCTTGATCTTCCTCCCTGACATACCTAATCACATAGCACACTTTTGTAAAGGTCAGGGGTGTGGAGGGGAATGCAGGACATGGGATTGTTTTCAGCCTTTTTTAGATCCAGTGGCCTACCACAGTATTTCTTTTGCAGTGGTGCTTTCCTGGAGTTTTCCTCCATTCTTCCATCACATATGTACAAGTACAATCAGAGATGAGAATTCAGAGGAAAAATATATGTGCACAGACCTTGCAGGAGGTGAGTTTGTCATTATTCTCTTTAATGGCATTGATTTCCTTTTCATTTTCACTGCTGAAGAGAAAGGAAGAACTGTAAATAAGAGAATAATGCTACTGTCACTCTGACATACTGTAATGAACAGCACAATACGCCTTGAATGAAAAACACAGGAAAGCAGTTCTGCAAAACTACCATTTCCAGGGTCATAGGTGATATATTTATGGAGTTTTAATTTTTTTCTGGCTTGTCATGTAATGTAGTCACAGAAATGTAGAACCAGAAGATGCTCAAGGAGTCCTATAGAACAGCCCTCAGCGAGACATTCAATGTCCTCCTCTGAGGACAGTGAAGTTTGATATCTCCTACACCTCTCTTGGTGTCCGAGGATGGAGGCTCAGGTACAGAAAGCTCAGTTTACCAAAGTGCAGGACAAACTACACCTACCTGGCATGTTTCTTCTGCCCCTACAGCAGTCCCGTTCCCATGTGGTAAGGGCAAGCCGAGGAAGATTTTGGCCCAGAGAAGACCACTACTGCACCAAAATAAGTCACCCTAGCCCCCTAATCAATTAACTTTTGGGCAAGACAGAGGCAGACACCAGGCTGAAAACTTCTCATCTACCTTATTCCTCCTTGTACCACACACAGTCCCCTGACTCCAGACCCCCTCGCATCCAATTTTCTTGCATGAGGTCAACACAAGACACTCTATGACTATGCATGCTGCATTTACCCCAGAGAGAAAGCTTTTCCTAATATTGAAATTAAATATTCTCCTAATGTAAATTAGACTAATTTATTCTGATCTCTCAGCAGAAAGTAAACCATGGCATAAATTAGCTCCAGAGAGATCCTTCTTCATGCTCCTGTCATACTTCAAGATAAAGCCTGACCCTAAGCAATCTGAGGCATATTTTTGACATAGGACTGTCGTAACATAATCAGTGAAGAAGGTAAGTACAGAAAGCTTTGTCATTTCTTAATGAGAAAGCTGCTTGGAAACACCTCTTTTAAAGGTGATGCTGAGATACAGGAAAGTAACTTGTAGCAATCTTACATGGTAGGGTTAGAGACAACCTGAAAAGATGACTTGGAAAACTTGATCTGGTGATGAACTGTGCCAAGAAAATTAAGTATGTTTTAATTGAAATATTTCCTGAAATAACTGTTTGGAGATATCTGAGTTCATCAGTGAGTCAGACACAAAAGGAATGAAGTTATTCGCACTTACTCAACCAAATCCCATCAAAAACCACCTTTATGAAAAAAAGCTCCATTCCAATGAGAGAAAGGGAAAAAGAGAGAAAAACAAAAAAACAACAAAAAACCCCAAACCCTCAAATGCATTTCTTTGCATTGCAGTAGAAGCCCAGAGGATATTGTGAATTCTTCTAGATTTCAGCAGACTATCAGTCATAGTGATTTTGCCCCACTCCTATTTAGCAATCAAACCCTCACATTTTATTTGATCATGGACATAGTTTTTTAATCCTTCTTATAGAGAAGACTTTACTGAAACAGATTGTTGTACAGGCAGGTCTTTGGTATTTCCATTGCTGTATTTATCTCTCCATAGATTTCTGAATGAAAATAATCAGAACATCAGCTTCTCTCCATCTGTGCAGAAACAGGAAATGTTATGAGTTTCACTGCTCAAGACCGCCTTATATTCTAGTATTTTAAATGAGGCCATTTGAAAGAGAGCTAAACCTCTGAAAATACCATAAAATTCTTCGAAGAGTATACATTCTTCTGCAAGTTAAGCTTACTTGCAAGTCTGAATTTACAGTTAACTTTAGTATAGACTTGCAACAGAGGGAGGGAGTAAATGCCACAATGCCATGCTGAGAAAGGCCTTTATGTGAAAAAAAAAAATTCATATGTGAAATTTTGAAGTACTTGAAAGCAGTGAATCTGAGCATAAGTGTCCAGGGGGGGAATTTATGTGACACGCAGATTTATCTGCCCTTATGAGGTCAAGTCTCTTATATTGGTGGCTTAACAGTAGGAGTTTAGTGTTTATGCTCACAGGAGTTTTATGGCACTGGCTTTCTGAATATCTCCTTGCCTATCAAGCATTCACAGACAGGAATAAAGATCTATGTATTTTTAACTTACTTATATGGTACATTTGTTACAGATTATGCCATTTTGAATACAGACAAGAAGCCTCAGAGCAGGACTGTGAAACATATATGCACAAGAAAACTTAAATGAAGAATTGTTGTATGTCAGACAATAAAAACACAGAAGGAAAGCCACAGGGAGAAACTAGTTAACTGGACTCCAAGAAATGCAAGCTGGGTCTAGTCAAAGACCATCTAAGGAGAACCCAAAGAGCTGAGACACCAGATAATTACTGAGTCTTCAGTATCACTTCCTCTTTGCCTCTGACTGTAGGCTACTGTCCAGGTCTCTGTCTAATAAGCTCTACAAGGAGCTGGAGATTTTTATTTGTTTATGTCAGTCATCAAAGAATGAAAAGGGCCAAAAAGAGGAGAGCAACCACTGATAGTCTAGGTCCAGAGTAGTCAGGCAAGCAGGAGGTGGTGGGAATCTCAGGGACAGGAGGCTGCTGCTCTGGGCCATGCTGAGTGTGCAAAACACAAACAAGAAGAGCTTCAAAAGCCTGATCATCACACAAAAATCCAAGGTAAGGTAGACATTGTCTGAAGTCACAGCAGCAACCTAAGGAGCTGAGACAGACTAGCTGGGCCTGGAGCAGCAGCCCAGCAAGGGCCAAGGAGCTGTGAGATTGTTGTATGGAAAATGGGCTTTAACTCTGGCAGGTCACATCTGTAACCGGGATTTGTTTTGATGACTGTAGGTGAGTAAAAGTCCATGCTGACCCCGGTTTTACAGACTTGAAATGCTGTCTGCTTCACCAGGTGAAGTGGACCCCAGAGAACTTCCAGATCCAGTGGGAAGCTACCAACACAGGGAGGTACCAAGGAAACATCACCTTCTTTACCATGCACTGCAATTCAAACTTGGCTACATCACTCTGACCCCCTCTCCCAAACCAGTTGCATTTACAACATTACAACATAAGTAACTCACACTTGCAGTTCATATCTATTGGTTGCTTAATCTCTAATGCTTCTTTTAGGGAGTTTCTAGATATCAAGACTGCCATCCTGCAGATGAGGAACCTGGTACCTGGAAGGTGGTGCAATGAGTTTGAGAAGCAGAAAACAAGCAGCCCAGCTCTCCCTCACAGCAGAGTCAATACAGCAGCACAATATTAGCAGGTAGCTTCAGTGACATGACAATTAACTGATGTAAAAATGTAACCAAATATTGTAATCGAATGGCTCGTACGTGTCTGCCAAAATCAAACTGCCCCTCGCTCCTCCGTGCTCAGAGGCGTCACGAGCTCCTGAGCAAGAGGAGTACATCAGCACCACCTCGTGGCAGCCAAAAACTCCAGAGATTTAAGAAATGAAACCGAATGCAAGATTAAAAAATCTCATCTCTTGGTGAGAAAGACAGCAAAATCATGCTGTCCAAACACTAATGATAACATTTCCAATTCCTATAATAATCTTTTGGTGCCAGGATACACACCTGCTATTTGGGAGTGATGGTCCAGCCAATGCCTTGAATGAGTACAGGGCACCATGACAGGGAGAAGGGTAAGACATAAACACACCAGAACACTTATCTTTGACACATAAGCACAAGGCTGGAGGAACCCCAAAAGCTCTCCTCACATCAAATGTTGTCATCTGAAAGCCAAAGCACTCTGAAGCTTTAGTGGAATGGCCTGAAAGAGGATTTGGAATGTGTATAAGCAGTCTTTGCAGAGTCTGAGTGCATTCAAGCTTTACTTGCTCCTCACAGCAGTTGCTGTGAGACTGTGGTCTCCTTACAAAAGTCAGAAAGGCAATGTCAACATTTGTCTTGAGCAGAGGAAAAGCAATTGAAAGACAAGTGCTGGCAGCTTTCTTCAGAAGGCGTTGGATCCTGTAGTTGAACATCATGGCCTTGCAAAGGGCCTCACGTTGATTATCAGCACTGTAAAAGGACCAAGACAGCACTCTAGCTCTTTCTTTGCAGACTTGACAGTGCAAAATGATGATGTAGGAGGGAAATCACTGAGCACAAAATGTTCCCTGACTCTGAAAAACCACATGGAAAAAAAAAGAAAGAAACACTTGCAATACTAAATGAAATTATATTATTCTTATGCCAGTTCTTCAAGCTGTGAGATTACTCAAGCAGAACTGCTGGTAATCAGGAGGGCCAACTGGCAATTTGAAAGCTCTTTATGTCTGTGGGAAAAATAAAGGTCCTAAAAGAGATGAGAAATAAGCCTTATCATTTTTAACTAAAACAGCAAAAAATGGTTTTGAGAGAAATCCTGACTTTAATGTCTCAGAAAGAAGCTGCAAACTTCAGCATTTTATGAAAGGTAAACAGCAAGCTCTCAGCATCTACAAACAGGGCTTCTAATTTGGAAATCAGACGATTCATTCCCTCGCTCCCAAACTTCAGTGAAAGGTTCTCAGGAGCCCTCTTCTTTTCTTGGTTATTATAGCTCCCTTCATTTTCTTGTGGCCAAATACAACATCTAATTTATATCAATAGAAGAGCTATTTGCAGTTATTAGCAAGGTCTAGCACCCTTTTTTTTTCCTGACACAGAAACAATACCTTTATTTTAATAGTTATTAAATCTATTTGTAATTTTTAAAGGTTTAAGAATAAATTCTGCTCATTCACTTTTAAAAAAGCATTACAGGTGAATTCGGGTTTTTTTGGGAGTACAGAACGGCACTCCATGGATGGACTTGGTCCCTCAGCTCTTCAGCTTTTGAAGAGTCACCTGGGTGTCACAAATGGATGTGGGAGTTTAGATGAACCGTGCTTTCTGCCCAGGCCTCTGGCAGCAAACAGTAACCTTATTGAGATGCCCAGCACCCCAAAACCCACTCTCGCTTGTAAGTTCTTTCACTAATGACTGATTCTGTCTATTATGAGGTAAATCATTTATTAATAGACAAGAAAACTAACAGATCTGACTTAAAGTAGACCAATACTACACAGGAATAAAACAAAAGAAAGACTACTAGTAGATTAACATAAAGTGCATGATAAGGTACCTTTTTCACTTACAGCTAGCAAAGAAATAGTATAAGCTTAGGATTCAATGTATCTTACAATCCAATTGCTGGTGGGGCACACACCGAAGTCCTTTCCCTCAATCTCCAGAGAAGTAACCACAGAACCTGCATCCAGGCTCCAGGGAGAAGTTCAAACACTTTCAGGGTGTAAGAGGCTTCTGCCTCAGTGGTAATTCAGTGTATCTTTTATAGTGTAAAAACTGTGATTCTTAAGTCAGTAATATTCTTTTATCTCTTCCCACATCAGCTCTCCAGACTAAGGTGTTCTTAGCTGAGTCTTGAGCACCACTGGTGTCAGAGGTGACCCCTGCTGGGCCTTTGAGCCCTTGGGTTATCTCTTTAGGCACCAATTATCTGTTGCATTCATGAAGGGCAGGGGAATGTCCTGCCACACTGGGTGAATCTCACTGCAGACCTGCTATAGGCAATCATGTTATGCTCTGTTAGACCCGGGAAGAGAAAAGTTCAAAGCTAAATTTCACGAACCCACCTCCAAAAGTTAGGCTGTTCAGAGAACCATTCAATTTCTTGAAATCAGGAGGAGGGAATATTAGTAAGTGAGATGAATCACAAATCACGTGTCTCACCTACCACTTCCCAAGCATACTAAAAACAAGGTACACCATCCTTATCCAAAAACAACTGAGTGAATCTGTTTTAGTAGCCAGAAAGAACCAGAGGGGATGGCTACACAGCATACGTACCTGAAAAAAAGTCAGGTCAAATTTTGCTGAGGTACAATACTTTTTGTACCTTCTGTTAAAGTTTAATACCTCAAAGCAATATAAATTTGATTTCTTGACTGGACATCCAGCCCCTATTCCAAGCTTCAGGACTTCTTCCATTGTTGATACTAAACCTTATAATTAAGGAGGAGTGGATGGATCATTCCCAGAGCTGTCCATGGCTTCATCTCAGGTGGGCACTTGTTGATCACAGTGAAGGCAGTAAGGTAGAAAGCACTTGCATTTACCATCTGTATCCAACTGCTTCTCAAATTGTTCAATATTTTCAAAAGCTAGGAATGCAGTTTTGCTTTGGTCTGTGCAACAAGCTCTCATGCAAACCAGAGGTTTTGTGGGACAGAGGTGAGAAAACCTCTTCACTAATATGCTCAAAGCAAACAATCATCTAAAGACATCAGACACCTCATTGCAGCAGATGCTTCTCTGCCATTTAAATATATAATGTAGAGCATATGTTTGGAGAAGGACAATAAGCATTCATGCTCCCAAGCTAAGGGATAGTTCTTCAAGTCTGTTATACAAAGCAGTATGCAAGACTTAGTATTACTCATCAGTCCTATAAAGAAGAATAATTATCACTGCTAAAAGGCCTAGGCAGATGGAAATTAATTCAGAGGAAACTCTGGTGAACAAAAGCAGAGATCCCAAATGTTTTGCTTACACTACTTTGGTAAGTTATAAATAAATAATTTCTTAATGACAAAAAGACAGCTATAAACATAATGGTTATTTTCTCTTAAATGGGGTATAAAGGTTACTGAGAATTTTGGCTTAAAAAAACCTGCTTGACTTTTGCAATCAAATTATATAATTCAAGTTAAAAACTTTTAATTAAAAGTGCTTTATAAATTGCATTCATTATGTATGTTTGCAGTGATATATTTCTTTGCTCTCTGGAGCAATCTGTTTTCCTTAGTTTTTTGGGTTTTTTCATTTAATAAATTATCCTCATTTACACAAAATGTTAATGCCAAACTCTTTATTAATAGGATAAATATGGACTTCAGTAACAACAAATTATGTGGTGTCACTGTTAAATGATCTGCCCCTTCCCAGCCTAAGTTCACTGTTCAACACCAAGCCTGCAAATGGTTTGGCAGCTGCTTTTTTCAACACAGCACAAGAAACATTTAAAGCAAAGATTTCAGGAGTTACTCCTTTGGGATGGTCTAGCACAATTTGAGATTTCCTGTGCCTTATTTTGAAAGAAGGCAGTGAATGCTTTCCTTCACAGCTTTGGCTTTCTTCCCACAGTGCTGCAGCAGATTAGGATGCACAGGAAAGCATGTGGCAGGGCAGACTGGCTCTGTTTCTTAGCTGACATGAACAACTTGGCATTTAAACAAATTTAGGACATGCGTGCCCAAATATATTGTGTTTTCTCACAGATTTGGGCTGCTATTTCAGAGAGCACACAGACAGAGGGAGCTCAATGGAAATGGGCAAATACTGCTTCCATGGTAGAATTTCAAGTGGCAGGACATATCCAGTGATAGTAGAGTGTCATGCTTTTCTTATAAAACCATACTGAATTTTTTTCACAAGAACAAAAACTAAGGACATGGTCTTCAGCAGTCTCAAACATTCCCAACTCTGGCACCCAGGCAGCAAGGAGAAGACAATCACCTAATGCAAAAACAGGGACAATTGAAGGACTAGGTTAGGATAAGTAATAGCTAAAGATCCAGGAGAAGCTAGTAAACCTGAGATTAGCTAAGAAAGAGGATTGACTTCAGAGGGCTGAGGAAAAGACTATGATAGCTGTAGCAAAGAAGGAACTCTAACCACCAAAGTAGCTTCCTCTTCAAGATGCAGAGCATAGTTCTAATTTCCCAAACTTGATATCAGCCATGGGCTATAAACCACCTTGAAAAGGGCACTTTTCATTCTCCTTTACTGCTGGTAAACAGGTGATGACAATCTGATACTGCTATCAGTTATTCTGATGCAGAAGTTACAAAGATCTCTGTGATAGAAGGCTCTGATTCTGTCAACAGAAAATTTCTCATGAGAAAATTTCTGTTATTTCAGTCTGACTTCTAAAAACCCAAGACTCCACAGGCATTTCTTCTGAAGAATCAGTCAGGTTGCAAAGTCAAGGATTTCAAAGTTAGCAAATAGTAGAATTAAGGATTTATAAACAGCATCACTTTGCGCAAATTCACCATGACACAGTTAATAACTACAGGGTCAGAAGAATCCAAGGTACAAACATCAACACTTAGTTGAATAAATCCCTTATTTACAGACTTACATATTTTCCAGAGTCTGGATGCTTATCTTAAGCATGTTTTTTAATACTTTCAGTGGCAGTTGTTTGAGGCTCAGCAGCTTTGAGCATTTAACTTAAATGTATTCAGTCAGGTACTAAAACATGAGACCTTTCCAGACAATGGCCATGAGAGAAAGCCAGTGGACAAACAATGGCCAGGAGTTTTGTGGCAGAGGCCAGGACACTCTGTCCCTCCAGGGCAGTAGCATTCCCTCACCTACAAATTTGTCTTTTCCCTTATTTACAGTTCTCTCTACTTCCTTTTTGTCATTTCCTTTTTCTAGGTAATTTTGCTGCTCAGTGACCCTTGGGATGTTGGCAGTGTTTGTGGATAACAAAGATATGAGAGGGAAGAGGAAGCTGCTTTGCTGCTGTTGCAGGTGCAGGCCCAGCTGGTGGCTTGAGGCACTCTGCAGCCAACCTTCGGGGGGTTGGCATCCCACTGGTGTGCCTTATTTGCTCTACAGAGACAATGGACGGTTTACAGCCATTTCACAGGTGTTTACTGTCTTCACCCCTATGCAGAAAAAGCAGGTTGGAGAGTGATCAAATAGTAGGCTGAGAAGAGGCAGACAAGGTGGTAAAGGCCCACCCAAAGTCACATGGTTGGTTTCCTTAAGGAGTAGGGCACTCCATTTCTTGGCAGTATTGTTTTTTTCTGTCCCTGGCCTGACCTCGCATAAAAAAACCCACAATTCTTCCCTCTTTGCAGGCACTGATTTTAGTACAATATTGAACCTGGCTCAATGCTGGGTAGCCAGCAAAGCCACTCTGTCACTCCCTTCTCCAGCTGGACAGGGAAGAGAAAACACAAGGAACCCATACATAGAGATAAGAACAGGGAGAGATCTCCCACCAGTTACCAGAAATGGAAAATGAACTTCCTTGAGAGAAAAAACAAATGTAACCACAAAGCTAATGGGTACTATCACTATGTGTTTAACTGTTCATACAGCCTGATGATATTTTTGACATGATGCTTAGCCTGGAATGGAAGATATATAAATATTTATTTCATTTGGCAGCCTGACTTAGATAAGCAGTATATCACTTTCACGGATACAGGATTTACAGATATCTCTGGAGACTAGCAACTTGCTGGCCTTTTGTGTTCATGTCACTGTGGGAACTGTTAGCTTTGGGAACTGCTAGCTTGCAGTGGGAACAGTTAAATTTTCCTTGGTTCTCAGGCATCAACTCTAGCTATAAACAAGTTCAAAACAAGCAGGAATTCTAAACCAAGATATTAAAGGTATATCCAGCTGGTGTTATTGTAAGGTGTTGTTCTAACTATAGGTAGCCAACGACATTGTGGGGTGGTGATTTGAGAGCCAATGGATGTGTGACAGGAATGTTCGAAAACAGTATAAAAGAGTCTTGTAAAATAAAGTGAAGTTCCTTTCTTTGACCGGAAGCTGTTGAGGTGAGTCTATGTGTCGTGTCCATCTCGACAATGACATATCACGTCGGTCTCTCATATGTTAAACACTTCAACCACCTATTTTCAGATTGCAAAGAGTTAGGCTTGACTCACGTTTTCCTCAGCAATATGAGCCTGCAGAGCAAAGAAATGGTAACAGCAGGCTTCTGTGCGGTAAATCACTTTTGTGACAGCATTTTGTTCTTGCTGTGAGCGTGTGCTACACTAGTGCCTATTTATATTTTATTGAATAAGTCAAAGTGTGAATTCCAAAAATAAACACAAAAATGTTTCTTCTACGGGGAAAAATAGTGATTATCAAATACATATACTCATTTTTGAGGACCTGAGTGAGTCAACAGCATGTTTAATCTTTACTAAGGAAGGATATCTGTGTTATTCAAATATTTTTTCTTTTCCTCATATAAATTAGAGGATGGAAGGGCAGGTATCTCTTCTTTTCACAAGAGCTTGCTGAAACACAAAAAGTATTGAACCACTAAACATGGATTCATTAACTGTTTTCCCTGTTCACCTCTCCACACCCTAAAGGAATTTCAACTACAAACAAGCATCAGGGACTCTGCACTTTGGAGCTAAGACCAAAGAAACAATGAATGTGTGGCCTAATAAATACTTCATAGCATTACAAACTAACAAAAATTATTTATGATGCCCCCACCTTTCTAGGTGGCCTTAAATGTTGACTAAGTAAGCTAACCTTTACTTTTATCAAATGATGGCTATTCCACACATATAGCATACAAAAGCACAATATAAAGTGTTATTTTTAACATTTTAATGGGGTGGTGGATTTTTTTTGCTAGGAAGTGTATGTTTAAGATTTAGACTACAATATGCGTTACAGTGTTCAAAGGGCACATTCAGCTTGTGGTTTGGCAAAAACCCTGCTTGGACACATACTCAAGATTTTCTGCCTTTGACAGCTTTATGCTCATGTTATCAGCATGTTCATCTTCTCTTGGGGTTTTAGCATTCTGAATGTTTATGGTACAGTGTCTTCAAATCAAAATAATGAGACACAAGCAGGCACCATCTTATATATGTCATTGTCAGTAATTGACAGGGAGTGCTTACAGGCAGACCTTCATGGCTGCAACCCTGGCAAAGAGCTTAAACTCTAAATTGAACTATAACTCTAAATTTAGAACCATTATGGTCCTTCATTAATAATAGCAATACTCAGCAGCTGAGCATAGCTGTGCCTTTTATAGGAGAACCTTGAATGTGCAGTGAAAGCACTAAGCAAGTCACAAAACACCCTTAAGTAGTTCAGAATTATGTTATCCCTTCATTTTAAAAAGGAGTTTCAGGAGGTCTTTTTATAATTCTTTTCTCAGTATCTTCATCTAGGTGTTTGAAAGGAAAACCAGGTCTGTTTAGATTAGTTGTTAGTAGGGTTTGTGGACCATTCTGCTTCTACACATAAATTTTAAGGCCGTGTGGAATAACTATGATCATCTAGTGTGGCCTCATGGATAGTACACGATTGTTCTTTCTGGCCAGAATATGGACATTTTCCAGTTCTGTAGAGCAGTATTATATCCATATCCTAAATGGATATACATCACACATTCTATACACATATGCCATACACAGTCACACACAGGAATAAGTAAATCAGTCCTGTTAAAAGGAAATCAGAGTTTCTGGGACCTGTCTGTCTCTTACAAATTCATGTCACAGTTGACCTTCCTGAGCTGATTACATGTTACTGACAGCGCCCACAGCACAGCACGGTGGTTTATGGACTGGACTCTGTTCATGCGCCTCCGTGGCTAAACACTGCAGAGGTTTGCTGCAATTAGCGCAGCATTCAGCCTGGTGTCTTATTGCCCAGAGTGAATTACATCCTTACTGTGAGCAGAATATTGAATGTTCAACAATAAAAGATGATGGATGTCTGCAAGGAGTATTTTTTAACAATTACCCTGTGCCACGTGCTCCCCATTAGCATAGCAATGAACTACTCTCTTCTGAAATAGCATGAAGGAAAATCCGCCACAGAGGTTTTCTCATTCCTTTTATATTTAACTCATTTCAAACATGCAAGATATGAGAACAAAACAGAGTGGGCAAGACAAAGCCATTATGATGACACATGAATACATGCATAAATTCACTGGAAAACAATAGAATGAGGAAAAAAGGTAGAAAATAAACAGCGAAGGTACAGGTATGCTAAAAGGATGCATACATACCACAGCACACTGAAACTGATCTTTTTACTATTTTGCTTAATGCTATAGAGGAATAATTCTATTCATATCCCCTTCAAGGGGGATATGCCATGTGTAAATCACCCAGCACTGTATTTTTAGTGTTCAAAAGTGTTATCTATTAGGATAGGATTTTTCCTATTAAGAAACCTTTTCCTGGGAGCCTTTTTGTCTATTTTTGAAACAGTAGCTGATGGCATATCAGTGAAAAGACCCACTCTGGACAGCAGACTGTGCTTCTAAATGTATCTCTTTTTCATCAGAATCTGGTAGGTTTTAAAAGTAGCAGTGTAACAATAATATTCCAGGTATGGGGAGAATGTTCTTGTCAAACTTTGCAAATAAAATCCAGGAAATGAAAAGAGAAGATATGAAGAAATGATGGGGGGAAATGCTTCCTACTCACAGCATCTTGCCATCAAATAGAAATGCTTGAGGAAGGTTATTGTGCTCAGCAGTAGAGATGTAACTGGAATACATCTTGGCAACATTCTTTTATTCTGTAGAACAAAACAGAGTAGCTGTTGTTTATGTCCTATCAGGGTCTCATATATGGAGAACAGAAAAAGTGCATGTATTAGCTACCAGTCTGCCTTCCAATAAACCCTGAACAAGAAAAGAAACACAACAAAGCACGTGTTAAATCAATACTTTCAATGTCCAGCAGAAAGGAAAGATGTTAAATATTTTGTTGTTGAACCAGCTGTAATTATGATAACAAAGAAAGGGACAGGACAGGGAAAAGATGACACCAAATATAAGGGACATAGAAACTAGGGACTTTAAAACAATTTTTTAAAAAATAGAAGAAAAAACTCTATGAGGCTCACAATGCATGCTCATTACACCAGCAGCCTGAATAAGAGGGATGCAGGTCCACGCAAGGAGGCTTGTTCTTACACAAATATAGTTGTTCCAACAGCAAAATCTCCTGTGGTTACTGAATCCTTCCTGCCCCCTGTGTGAAAAGTTTGTTTTGCTAGGAATACTCCAGTAGCCATCCTCAACCAATGTTGCTAGTTGCAGAACTCCTCTGACCCTCAAGGAGAGGGCAAAAAAGTTACTACAAGACTGCAAGCATTTATGGGATCTCTGAAAGCAGCTAGTGCTCAGCATGATTTTAACCACCCCATCTGCCACCTGAGGAATCATGGGTTAAATATATGTGTTTAACAGCTGTGGACAGAAGGGCTCAGGAAATAGGTCTTGCCAAAGGAAAGGCCAAGACCACAAATTATTCCACTCTGTGAAATCAAAGCCTTGACAGTTATTTGTCAAGGCTGCTGAGTGCCTTTTCTGACAGGTCTCTTTAGGAGAGACTGGTCTTGAGAGTGATGGAGGTTGCACTAACTTTTGAGGAAGGCAGGAGTACAAGAATACAAGGGGCTTCTGCAGAGACAGTTCTGCAATGAAATTCGCATAAGTGAGCAAAGTCAAGGGGGAAAACCAATTATATGAAGTAACATGGACTTTGATGCTTCAGTCCCTGTCCTTTTCCACTTAGAAGCATGCTGGGGAGGAGGGGGGAGGTGGGTTTTGGATGCATTTGCATTTTAAATGTCACTGCCTTCTTTTTCAGGTAAAGAAAACACTGGTTTTCATACCCTTTAGAATATATTTACCTCAAAAGCAAATAATCTGTAACACAAGACACATATTATTACCTCTAACACACATGCACACAGTTCTTGCTCTTATATATCGAAGACCCTGTCATTGCTTTTTTTTACTTAGAGCTCCCATGAGGTCAATGAAAGCTGGGAAAATGTGACCATATGTTTCAGTCTTGCTCTTGGTTGGGTAGTTACTGACACCTTCTTTATCCAACGTTAAAGCTTCTTCATCACATTTTATGTTTCAAAGATATAAGTTATTTTAAAGTAATTGACTGAGATAGTGATCTCTGGAATTAAGATAGGTGTAATTTGCATACACATCTGCTTTGCTATAAATTGCTGGCAAGGAAATGCAATATCTAAACTTAAGCTGCTTTGATCATCCCTATGTTATATTTTAAATGTTTGCAGTGAGGAATCTGGGGAAAACAAATGAACAAACAAGGAAGGAAGGAATATTTCTCCAACCTCTAAATAAATGCAGAATGACACTACCAAAACTTGTACAAAGACCCTTATTTAATTTTTTCTTTTTTTATTTGATCTTTTGGAATATAACAATAGTGTAACTACAGCTGAGTTTCCATAGATACAAGGATATTTCTAAGACATAATTTGGGGGTTTAGTTAGGTGGTGCTGACATAGAAGTTAAACCAAAGAAGAAAAAGAAGTCTTCACATATAGAATCATAGTATCATAAAATTGCCTATGTGGGAGAAGACCTTTAAGATCGAGTCCAGTCATTAACCCACCACTAAAGTCAAGTCCACCGCTAAACCATGTCCCCAAGTACCACATCTACACATCTTTTAAATACCTGACTATTGTTTCACACCTTTGGGTTAGCCAAAATGTATTGCCTGAACTGCATGGCATGAATCCTTTAAATGTTGCTTGTGTAAGATACACTCAAAGTGAATCAAATTCAGCATTGACAAAGTTTCAGGTTGGTCCTACTTTTATTAATGCAATTCAAGCTGGAATTACCCTGCACCCTGGGCATTCTTAGGACTTTTCTATTGTAAATGAAGCTAAACATAAAACACTGTTTTTTAACACTGGGTAAAACTCTTTAAATTATTATCCAGCATCAAGCAAAATTAGAATACTCACTTTACTCCTCCCCCTGCCCCCCAAAAAAACCTTATTCTTTTGCAGTAAGTTTTGACTTTTTTGTATTCAAAACCAAAAACCTTCTACTGATTCTATTTTTAGTATCATTAGAGAAAGGTTTGTAACAAACATTTAGGTGCCAAAAAATTTAAATCTCTATTAGCAGGTGCTGCAAAAAATCCAAGTCTCTGCCTTAAGAATCATGAACTTAAAGAAATAACTGGCAGCCACATAAAACAAGCATGTTGCAAACCAAAAAGAGGGGGCACAATGAGAGGTTAGTAGTGATTGTTTCCTGTAACTACTGCTTGAAATGCAATATATCTTACTTCAGCAAACCAAAACTAAAAAGGATATGAATGTCAGAGGAAAATAGTAAAAAGACTGCCGGGAGGTATGAAGACGGCTTAGAAAAAAATTTAAAAGTCCAGAAAGGAAATTAAAGGCTCTGAAGATGCCTCTGAAGAAGGGACAAAGCCTGAGGGATGAGAAAATTTGCAACCCTCTGTTAAAAGCAACCATAGCCCCTGGTTAAGCAGAAGCTGAGAGCAGAGGACAGTCTGGGACCACCATTGTCAGGTTAATTGCACATTATTATCTGTGTTACACTGTGCACCAACCACTTGTCAAGTGTTTCCATTGGCTTAAAACATAGATTATAAACTCTTCAAGAACGAAACTATCTTATACTGAAGATTTGGTAGTTTTGCAGTTAGCACAATGGAACAATGATTTCTGGTCTGGGTCTCCCACAACACAAGGACAGCTATCAAATGCAGAAATCGTACAGCCCTCTGCAGTCATCCTTTACACTGTGTCATTAATGCAGTGATTTTCCTCATATGGCCTACAGACTCCCAGGAAATTCATATTTCTAGGTCCACACAAAGTAACTAAAAGCAGCATTCTATCATAAACAGTCTAATAAACACTCTATGCAGGAATCCATAGCTCTCCTGGAAAGCACTGGAGCATAAATATATTGAAAAGAAAATGGTGAAAGCTTGAGGCCTTGTATAATTTTGCAATAATCAGCAAAGGAGAAAGAGAGGCTCTGCCTTTCTGAGGAGCAGAGAAGGTCCCGTGAGCCTCCAGTGACCCTGCACCAGGGTGCTGCCTGTTGCCAGTTTCTCCCAGAGGGTAGCCGAGGGATATCCACGGGTGACAGCACACAGACTGGAGTAAGAACTCTGCCTGAAGCCTTCATGATGTGTATAATCTCTATTTGGGTTCCTTTCCATGCTGATAATTTGAGACCTTATACCATTTGTCTGATTGTGCATACACCGAAGGTTGTTTCCTTGGCAGAGTGGATGTTCGACTAGGATTCAGGATGTACCAAGGGCTTAAGGAAAGGAAAAGAGAGGAGGTGGTTGTACAACCTACTCTATTTGGCTGACTTCCTCTCATGTTAAGAAACAGAACCCTTGGACAGCTGTTGAGCAGAGCAGGCTGGGTTGTTGTACGACATTTTGTCCATGCTGCCCGTGTTCCTTTCACAGGCTCAAGCAGAGACACTGCATGAGGTAAAAGTGATAATTACATACCCATTGAAAACACGCTTTTAATTTTTGACCTGATTTTCATTGTTTCTACCTGTTTTATAAATCCCTTCTGCCTAGTAACCCATTTCTATGGAATTCCCTCCCCCCCATATATTTGGGGTAATTCCTCATTAATTTTTTTAATGTTGCTTAACTTTAGTCATTCAGAAGATGCACGATGTTTTAGGGGTTTTTTTACATTTCAGGGGGAAAAAACCAAAAAGTGGTCCTTTTTAAAAGGTCTAATATTCAAATAGGAAATATCAAATGAGAAAACACAACAGAATCCAGCTGGATGGGTATCTATATATTGGTAAATAACATAAGATACAGGGACATTCAAAATAGATATTTTGGATAATGACATAATAAAAAAGCAGGTATCTAATCTGAAAGAATCCTTGAGAGAAAATATAATCCATTTCTTACCTTTAAACAGGGTCAAATGTGCCTACACTCTTCCTGGTAGATGCTTGTCTAACCTAATCTTAACAATGCACCATGATTGTGCTCTCAAATCTCTCTAAGCAGCCTGTTTCCATGAATATGTACCCTTTTAACATTAGAAAGGTTTAGGGAATTTTTTTTTTTGTTTTACTCTCTCATCCAAACTTACCTTGCTACTCTGAAAGCCCATTTCTTTTTGTCCAATCCAGAGAGAACAAAAACTAATATTTGCAGGACTCGTTTTTCTCTTTTTCAGAATAAAGAATAAAAACCTTCTATTCCTAATAACACAAAATAGGTACCAAATTCTCGTTCCTTCAGAATTTTGTTTACCCTCCACAAATACCCAAAGATTAATAATGACTTGTGATTGATTCAGCCAGTTCTTACAATATCCTGGCACAGGTGTTACGATCCAGATAATTTGTTAAACTGCTTTAGGTGGTCTCCCATCTGTCTTTCATCTGATCTAACCTGAGCTTTCATCCATTTATTGACTGTCTAAACAGCAGTTTGTCAAGTGATAATCTGAAAAATGGAGGTAAGAAAGATTTAAATATTTACATATTTTAGTTTTCATCTGTCCACAATTTTCCCTCTTCACTGAGTGGAATGAGTTTTTTCCCTGTTGTTGTAGTTACATAATATGTATTTCACACTGCATGTTCTTGCTGTGTTTATCTTTCTATGTGTTTTCTTTTTTATTTTTTTCTCTCATTCCTATTTAGTTCTTTACAATGCATCCTTAGTAACTTGACCAAATCTCCACATCCACTCTTATTAGA
The DNA here is from genome assembly GCA_013400915.1 of Pardalotus punctatus. Lineage (NCBI taxonomy): Eukaryota > Metazoa > Chordata > Aves > Passeriformes > Pardalotidae > Pardalotus > Pardalotus punctatus. Next base: position 612,851 of record VZTX01017516.1, on the reverse strand, counting down.
CTTAGAATTTGTTTTTAGCTAACCTTTTCCTTATAGCACTTCATATTCTTTCTCTTTGTTGAAATGATTAATATCTGAAGATTTAATATAGCTTCTTAGAGAACTGCCAACTATTCTTAACTCCTTTTTCCATTTCAGACTTGTCTCCTGTGATTAGCAATACCACTGCAGCCATAAATCTGAAACCACATGCAGAAACCTAACACAACCTTTGCACATAGCAGGGAATGAATTCCAGAAGTGAGAAATGACTCACAGAACCAGTATGATCTCCTTCTATATATATGAACTAGGGAAAGTCTCCTTTCATATGGTACATGAATTTGACAGGTTTTGAAATACATAATGATGGGTTAATGTTACTGGATTTAATCCCAGCAGTCAATGATGAAGAAAGCATACTTTAGTAAAATATATTGCTACGGTGCAGGAAACTGCATGGAGAATTAGAACCAATTTAAAAGTTTAAGAGAGCTTTTCTGAAGGGCAAGAGTCAGCCATTCTGAATGGCAGGAGTTAGCTTAATAAAGGGTTCTGTTGTTTGGACATTATATTTACCAGATGTCAGAGTGACATGCTTTTAGTTTAAATAATAATTGTTAATTACTTAACAGATAACAGACAAAGGTATGTCCAACTTACATTTTTCATATAAAAGCTAGGGTGTTCCCATGGGGACGGAAATGAGGCTCGCTGAAGTCAGTGCAAAGCCTCAGATTTACCTCAGTGATCTCTAGATACACCTTTAATGTGTATGAAAAGATAAAGTGAAGTGAAAATCTTGAAGATAAACAAAATCAAAGCATGACTGAAGAGTTCTGCAGTCACACAGAACTTGTTAACCAAGTAGAGGTACATGGCACTGCTGCTCAGATATAGGGAAATAAATGAAATCTAGCCCATAAGTCAAGTCTGAGAAAAGAATAAATAGCTGGTGATGTAGAAAGATCTATGGACCTGTTTATCCTGTTAGTGTTGAGCCAAGCTATGACTATTGGGGAACATATCATTCAAGTGACTTTTACACTGCTCTATAACGGACTGATTAAATAGGCTTATAAAATATTTAAGAACATACTAAAACTACTACAGATTAACAAGAATGGCTTGACAAAGCTTTGGGAAAGGGTAAAAAGATCTGAAAAGATATAGAGGGACTCTACAGCAGACCTCCATGACATTACACTTCTCAAGTCACTGACACCCTCAATTACAGAAGACTTAAAAGTCTGTATATGCTGGTGGCTTGAAAAGAAATTAAAATCCAGAAAGGCAGGCTGAAATTTGTGTAGAATCTTCATAAAAGCATGGAAATTTGCAGGCTGCATGTTAGGATGTGAATATGCTTTTTTTCCAAAATTAGATGGCAATATCTTTTCTACTTGAATATTTAAAAGGTGATATTTAAAGCACATCTCACCTTCTGGAAACCATCACAGTTCCAGACAGAAAAATATTTCAAATTTCATAGAATCATAGAATTATTAAGGTTGGAAAAGACCTCAAAAATCACCAAGTCCAACCTTTGACTGAACACCACCTTGTCCACTAAACCATAGCACTAAGCACCACATCCAGTCATTTCTTGAACACTTCCAGGGATGGTGACTCCACCACTTCTCTGGGCAGCCCATTCCGATGCTTGACAGCTTTTTCCTTTAATAATTTCTTCCTGATGTCCAACCCTTCCCTGGTGCAGCTTGAGGCCATTTGGTAGCATTACATCTATTTTCGGATTAAGCAAATTAGTCAACTACGCATCCCAGACAAACAAGGAGTTTATTGCCATTAACAAATAACTTAATGCAACCCAAAAAATAAATAGTAACAAAAACCAACACTAGTCTGAGAGAACACAAAATGCATTGCTCTATCCAACAGCAGCTCAGCATTCCCCCATTAGAGTAACTGCCAAAATCTATTATTCTTCTCTTGTACGACAACATATTGTAAAGTGCCAAACTAAACCAGACAACAGAGGCACATACAGCTTTACCTTCTGCAAAAAGTTTCAAAAACTGCTATCCCTAGGTGAGCCCTAGATTATTCTAAGACTGAAGAGAGCACAATTCTAGAAAATGCTAAGAAACAGATAGATATTTCTTGGCATTATTTTGATTCACAAATTTTGTCCTAAGCTTCTCACAAATAGGGAAGAGGACTTGAGAGAAGACTTGAGTTTCAGAGAAGTTCAGGACATAAAGATACTTCAGGGGAAAACACCAAAAGAGTAATGACAGCTAAAAAATTTCCTTTTTTTTTTTTTTTTAATGTCACAGAGCGTTTTAACTTCTTAGAGAAAATAAATAACTTCAAAGCCATTTCGGTGGCACCAGATGGTTGCAATGTGAGGCTTGCACCCAGCAGCTACAGGGATTTCCTATCCTGTGGCAGGAGGAAGGCCAAGTTCCTTTTACTTGCATGAAGTCTGAACTTAGTATCTAACAACCAGCAGTTTCTAAACATATATAAAACATCTACATTTCCACCCAGGCTTTGCTTTAAGCTGTGCTAGAGATAATTCTGAAACAGAGAGACGATCTTTTAAGGTACTTGCTGCCCTTGGAAGAGTCAGAGAAGGAACAATTTGGCCCAACAGTGCTTGAATAAGAAAAATTGAAGGACTGAAACTGTCTTTTCCTTTTCAAGAGTATTATCTATTATCCTGTCTGTCCACACAACACTCATGGTCTGCTTTTTACTCTTCCTTTAGATCTATTTTTTCTGAAACAAACACATTTGAATTTAGCTGCTCAAAATGTTTATGTTCAGCCCTTGGTCTGTAAGTGCCAATGCCAATACTATGAGATTCCTGACCCCTGAGCTTGGTCATATATCACTGTCAATATTTACAGTACAGAGAGTTATGCTGCAGGATTTGGAAAGATGAAATATTCTAAGAGTATGGTGGTACTTACACAGCTGGTTGTTTATGAACAAATTAGAAAAAGGTCATACCTCCTGTGGGGATGACTCAAGAGGAGTTCAAGGTACTCCCAGAGCACAAAAAGCTGAAGGTTTCCTCTTCCCAGCTGACATTTGGCAACAGAGCACATGCACTTCCAGGCATTTGCATTGCAAAGTGAACAACAGGCATATAAATCACCTAAAATCTCAGCTGTTCACCTGACAATGCAACAAAGAGTAGATGATTAACAGCCATGACTAAGCGAGAAGTGACATGAGGTTTACTCCATGTTTTACAGTCGATAGTTCACTTTTGTTTTCATCTCTGCTTTGCTTTGCATTATACTTTGTTAACTGCTTCAGGAAATGGTTAGAGTTTACAGGCTGCCTGGAAATTGGGATTTTTTAAGAGAATGTACTGAAGCACATTGATCTGAATGATACTGAATCTATTCTTTCCCGACGGCACAGAGCAACTGACCTTACCTGATTGCACAAGTCCACTACTCTTGCATTAATAGTTTACAGCTGGTGGTTCCAGTTTTCATCTGTTTTATATATATCATAAATCTTTTAATTGAGAAGCAGCTAGCCAATATGCAGGACTCTGTAACATATTGAAACAACTCTGTTATTTGAAATGGTGGTTAGCTCCTAGGGATGGGTTTCCTTCTAGGCAGAAAAGTCTTTTCGGCTGGAATATGCTGTTAGAAAAAGCAGTGACAGGTAGACTTCTTAATTAAAGAAAAACACACCCAACACCTTTAGGTAGGTCATCATGAATATATGAACACATGCCATCTACCAGTGGCTTCTACTGAACACAAATAATTCCTACACAAAATATAGTGCGGATACCAGACACTGCCAGCACCTATCCCTGTCTTTTAGCATTTACTGACTGACATTATATCACGATCAGTTGCTCCACAGAATATATACAAGATTTTAAGTAAAAATTATAAAATCATAGAATGGCTTTGGTTGGAAGGAAGCTTGAATATCATCTAGTTTCAGACAAAGCCTAGTCTGGTGTGAGTTAGGGTGTGTGTCACCCACTAGATTAGGCTGCTTGGAGCCCAGTCCAACCTGGCCTTCAACACTTCCAGGGATGGGGCATCCACAGCTTCTCTAGGCAACCTGTTCCAGTGTTCACCACCCTCACAGTAGAGAAATTTTTTCCTAATAGCTAATCTAATTCTGCCCTGTTTCAGTCTGAAGCCATTCCACTATCCCTACAGGCCCTTTTACAAAGCCCCTCTCCATCTCTCTTGTAAGCCCCCTTTAGGCACTAGAAAGCTGCTCTAAGGTCTCCCCAGAGCCTTCTCCAGACAGAGCAACCCCAGCTTGTTCAGCCTGTCTCCATAGGAGAGGTTCTCCAACCCTTTTATCACCTTTGTGGTTGTCCTCTGCACTCATTCCAACAGGTCCACACCCTTCTTATACTTGGAGCCCTAGAGCTGATGCAGCACTGCAGGTGGGGCCTCACCAGAGCAGAGCAGAGCAGAGGAGCAGAATAACCCCTTCACCCTGCTGATCTTGCTGTTTTTGATGCAGCCCAGGATACAACTGGCTTTCTGGGCTGCAAGTGCATGATGTCGAGCCATGTCCAGCTTCTTGTCAAGCAATACCCCCAAGTCTTTCTGCTCAGAGCTGCTCTTAGTTCATTCTCCACCCAGCCTGCACTTGTGCTTGGGATCGCCCCAGCCCAGGTACAAAACCTTGCACTTGGCCTTCTTGGGTTTCACAAGGTTTGCACAGACCCGCACCTCAAACCTGGCAAGGCCCCTCTGGATGTCCTCCCTTCCCTCCAGCCTGTGGACCACACCACACAGACAGTTGGCAAACTTGCTGAGGGTCCACTTAATTCCATTGTTCATGTTGCCAATGTCGTTACATTATGTTTTTCCTTTGTTTCTTAGCCAGCAGTCTCAGATCCCCCCCACAACTCAGTGCCTGACAAAAGCCCCCTATGCATTCATGAGACATGAAACAGAGGCACAAACTCAGATTTGTCCTTTAGCACTGCAGTTTTGTCTGAGACATATATATCTAATGATTTGGTGGGGTTTCATCTGTCATATCCGTTATTTCTGTGCCACTATATCTAAAAAGCATTTTCAGATGATCCAATAAATAAGTAGCAAAAGTTCTGTTAATTATTTGATGCAACCACTGTCCACAGAGGAGGGCAATTTTTGTCCTTGCCATTTCAATAACTTGAAGTAGATATAGAAAATTTGAGATTTTAGTTTCTTATTTTGTTTCTGAAACAGCAAAGTATCAGCCACCATTAACTATGTGCAATGTACCTGAATACAAATGAGAAAGGAAATGTCAAGCAAATCTTGTCTATATCAGTGCTACTAGAGAGTGCAGTAGTTAATACTCATATGGAAATGAATAGCCAGAACAGAGGCTACCACTGCTTTTCAACAAGGTAAAGTCCATGTAGTTTAATCTTCAAAAAAACAAATTCTAAGTTATAGTGGCAACTTGTAACCAATTTGTAGTTAATAGAGATAAATATACATTTATCTACTTCAGTTTTCCACAGCTGAAAATTGATTAGAGAACACTCATTATTAAAGCAGACGTTATGCTGAAGAAAAATGGATTAGGATTGCAGTTTTCAAAGAAGGGCTTTCTGTTTACTTAAGAAAACTTGTGCCTGAAAATGTCCATGAGGCTGTGATGTTTTGCACACAAGTTTGACAAGTTTAAATCATGATGGTCAGGAAAAATTGAGCCATGAACTGTTTTTCTCTTCATAAGAAACAGTTATGAGAATTTCAGCATATCCTGCTAGAAATACAGCTATCAATACACAGCCAAAACTGTGCCATGCCCCCTGGCACGAGGATAAGTGGTGCCCGCAGTCCCCTGGGGGAGGCAGGGCAGCCCCACATCCCAGCCTGATGGAGAAAGGATGCCCAGAGTCCTCTCCCACCTTCCCTCCTCCCTCATTTCCACTTCCAGTTATTAAAGCTTCAATTTGCTGGGAGATCAGCCTGCAGTTTCTCCATAAACCGCTCTCCTCCAGAGTGGATTAGAACAGAACCAGGGAGGAACAGCTTTGCTGGGCTGCAGCTAACCAAAACCACAACTGAGCCTCCCCTCTGTCCAGCTGGAGTCATGAGCCCTTCCTGTCTGAGTGGAAAATGTTCATTGCCAGAATAATTGGGGGTCTGAGAAACCACAGTTTTGCCCAGGCACAGGAGTCTACTACAAGCAAATCAATTTTCTAATACCAACCTTTTTCATAAATTTCAAAAATAAATTTCTCAGTCAAAAATATAAGAGTTTTTGCTCATCTCATAGATATTTTGAGAGCTTGCAGGTAAGACTGGAAAAATTTACAAATTCCCATTTTTCACTTCCAATACTCGATATGATTTTGTATGTGAGATTAAGCAATGTTTTATGTTTTTTAAGGGAACCTTAAAGATGCCTGAATATGCACTCTGCTGGCGAACAAAATCCACGTTTGTTGCTATTTTGCATACCCGATTTCTGATGCTGTGGCACAAATCAGTTGCTTGCTTAGCGAATTAGACACTAATAAAATTTCCTAGTAAGTCTGTGCTGTTCAGCATAAATAAACCCAAAATAAACCAAAACTCTAGAAGCTTACACAGATTTATTTTCATTTCTCACTAACCTTGACAAATAATTCCTTTTTCTGTAGTGAGCCCTGCACACCACCAAATCTTGAAGATGAAAGTTCTACTTTATGGTGATAATGCTGCTCTACTGTTTCATTCCATGTAACACTGACTCTAGAGCAATGGAGGCTCTGCTTTTCCCACTGGAATAATGACATTGTGTTGAGGTGGGTGATATTAAACCTTATCAATAAAAGAGTTTTAAGGTATACAAAGAAACACCCACTGTCCTTGCCTTCATGCCTCTTACCCTGAAACTATGGACCTGCGACCATGAGAAAGGGGAAATGTGCTGCTCCATGTTACTCTTTCTTATGGATGTAATTCTCAACAATAGTTAAAAGACATCTAAAACTGACCCTGACTTCTGTGACAAAGTATTGCATGCTGCAGAGGAAACGGTTTTACATTAAGAAGTGTTCTTCATCCGCCTGAAAGTTCTATTTACTTCAGGGTGGCGCCCCAGTATGTCTCTAACAAAACCTTATTTCAAAAACAACTCAACCTCACAAACCGATTCTGCATGAGCAGCTGTCAAAGGGTTTGTCATGTCTCTTTGATTTACACGAGATTGTTGGTTCACAAATGGGAAGATGATTATTTCTGACTCCAGGTAACCCAGAGTTAATCCAGGTGTTAATCTGTGTTAATCCAGAGTCATACACACCCTCCATGACTGAAGTCTTCACAGGTTACATCCTTTCACTGTGCCTTTAGTGTTCTCCCACAGATATAAGTGGGGGCTCAACTTGGCACCACAATCCAGATCTTATTAATGATTCTCTTGGGAAAGTCAGGAAAAAATCCACTTCTGTCTTTTCCAGGTGCATCTGCAGGGCAAGAGAAAGAAGTAAATATGCAGGAAAAAAACCCAGGAAATTCCTCTGCAATGGGCAAAACTAAATCCAAATCTGCATACACACTAGAAATGAAACTGCTCTGTAAGAATTTATCACTTTTTTATGTATTAGCTCTCCAGAGATAAACTGCCCTTTAAGACATGAATTCTGGGTATCACAGGTAACAATGAGAGAGTGAAATTCCAATTACTCACCTTGGGCACTATGAGAAAGCTCAGAAAATAAACACACCATTTCTACTGTTCTTAGCAGCCCTACTTATACATAAGGGGCAGAGAGAATTTGTGATAGAGAGAATTCCCTTTAAAGTAATGTCACCATAATGTTTTGCATTTTTGTTTTCCTTTATCTTGAGGCTATTCCACTTCCAGTCACCACAGGACAGGGCATGTTGCTACTTAAAAATTACAAGTAACCTAATGCAGCTTTATTACCAGGCTCTGGGAAACTGGGAAGCAAATAAACAATGACTCAAGAAAAAAAAAGGCTTTTGTCTACTTAATGTGGCCAGTGAGCATACGAACAGAGGCCAAGGGGAGTCTCAGATGGAAAGCAACCAGCTCTGAACTTTGGTCCAATGCAATGGTCACAAGAGACTTTCAGGAGGACTGCAGCATGTTGAAAAACAAATTTAAAAGAGGACATTATATGGAAGAGAAGCATACAGGAAATATATTTGCCTGTTTGGTAGAAATGCAATAATGGAGAAAAAAATTTGTCCAGTTCCTCAAGATGTAAAGAGAGGACATCATAAAAACTTCCAGAGCAAACGTTAATCTGTAAAAAAACTTATCAGGAAAGAATATTTATATTTAACTAGACTAGATGTTACTTAATGTTTTAGCCAACCTTCATCTTATGTCACACATTAGCACACTCACCTGGGAAGAGTGTGTGTTTGTCTACTTAGAGTCATTCCAGGGCTCAGCTGCAGAACACTTCCCACAGCCAAAAGGGTCCCTGGAGAGCCACTGGTGCCTGGGTCACTCAACCCAGCACCACTGGTGACACTGGGAGGTAAAGGCCACCCCCTCTTTCCATTACTCTTCCTCCTCCACCCAGGCAGCACAGACACTCACAGAACTGTTCTAGGAAATGGATTACAGAAATAATCTGGACTCTGTTAACCCTCTCCGATGAGGTAGGAGAAGCAATGGTGTCATGAACTTCATTTCAAATTGTCTGTTGAAAATTTTTTTTTCCTGTTTTTCCCCCAGCAGAGCTGTAATGAAAGCATAGGCAGACTGCAGTTTTAAAACTAACTTTGCAGATATTGCGCTTTTAACGTAGCTTTGCACATTTCACATTTTTTTTCTAGACCTGCTGGGAATTCTGCTGTGGCTATTTTGAACCGAGTCCATACCAGGAAAAAGATATGAAGAACAAGCTAGAGAAATCTGTGAAGTGCAGAACTCTTCTCATCTTTAAATACAAGAGTGTTGGAGGTTGAGAGGTGTGGAATTTTTTCCCCTTCCCTGTCGCTAGGTTACTAATGACTGGATACTTAAGGATTATTAAATTCTTTTGTAAGAAACAAAAGAGCTAGCTGGGTGTGGTGAGGAAAGAGCAGAGGTGGTCATCAGAGACAACACTCGACCACGGCACCAGGCAGGCAGCAGTGGGAACTGCGGACTGCGGACTCCTCAGCTACCAGCGGCAGAAAGTTCCTTCGTGTCTGCGCTGCTTTGCTTCTCGTTGGTGAGTGAGCTTTCGTCTGGGAAAGGGACGTTTCCTGGAGGGCACATCCTCCTGGCTGTGCCGGCAGTTTTCTGCCCAAGGGGG
>VZTX01017516.1:468602-603540 GCA_013400915.1 Pardalotus punctatus | reverse complement strand
GGACCGGAACTGCACCGAACGGGAAAAGCGCTTGGCAGCCCAGAGACTTCTGTCACCGCATCTTCTGGTTTTTGATTGTTTGTTTGTTATTGCTACTGTTGTTATTGATTGTTTGCCTTGCCATAGATACTAGTAAAGAACTGTTATTCCTTTCCCCATATCTTTGCCTGAAAGCCCTTGATTTCAAAGTTATAATAATTCAGAGGAAAGGGGATTCACATTTGTGGGTTTTAAGGGAGGTTTACACCTTCCTTAGATACCTGTCTTCAAACCAAGACAAAGAGATACAACTGCATTGCATTATCTTCCAGTTAGTAGCACTTGATGAATAATTATATTTTACAGTACCTCATTCTTTTAATATGACTTTTCTAGAGAAATGAGGAGAACGCATGATTGTAGGCAACTGACCTCATCTGCTCCAGTATATCCCATAAAGTACCATAATTTGTAATCACCATTTGTTATTGACCAAATTATTTTCTGGACAGTAAGAGTAGAACTCATCCATTTTTATTCTCCATGGCAGAGGATGAAGTAAAGAGAAGTGGCAATTGTTAGAGCAACACCTCTGAATGATCCACCCTCACCTGCATTGCACAAGGGAAGCTCCAGTGCTGCCCTGCAGAGTCTGCAGTCCAACACCAGAGCTCTTCCAAAACATTTTTGGCATTTTATCTGTAAGCACACAATGGTTTTGTAGAGTAGGGGACAGTGAAAAGAACAAGGATGAGATTTCACCCTGGCATGAGAAGAAGATTCCTCAAGTGCCACCATGCCAGGCCCAGTCAGAAGAGGACACCTCCAACATTGACAGAAATAATTCACAGCTCTCATTTTCTTCTTTCCTTCCCTCATAAATAAGATAACAGGCACATCAGTCCTAGGACACTCCCAGCCTACTTGAAAACTGCTGGCATTTCATAGCTAAAGACAGAAGTCATGTGATTAAATGGGTCATTAAATAAAGCAGATGCTTTTATTGTAGCACATTAACTTCTGTGTTATTCTGGAAAAAATGCTTATGCTTGGGCTGAGTGCATGCTCCATTCCTCTGAAGCTAGCCACTGAGCTTAAACCATTTGTCAAGCATTAAGGGAGTCAGATACACGGTATCAGAGGTCACTGGCTGCCTCATACATTCATTTGCTATAATTTTCATTTTTTAAAGCAACCAAGTCACGTTTTTACTGCAACCTGCACTTGGTACCTGGCTCCTTTTTCTGTAATATCATACAGCACTTATGGCATTTGTCAGCATCTGTAGCTGCTCCCAGGATAATTTGGAAGGTGACCCTCAAGGAATAATGGTCCTGGTCAAGGAATAGGCATGGACTTTGGGGTTTAGGTTTAAAGTAAACATACTGTACTTGTATCTCTCACCCCAGATGATTTTTCCAACATACAGAGAAACACCTTGTAAGATTCACAGAGCATGTGGTGCATGGGAAAGTCTGAGTAACAGGACTGGTGCTTTTATTTTCCAGAAAATACACGGAAAACATCTTAAGAAGGACAAGAAATCACAACACAGAAAGTATAAAGGGAGATAAAGGCATGCTCACATGTTTGCACAGCATGCTCAGTGGTAAAATCAGATCCTTTTAGCTTCTAATCAGATGGATGCTTGCAGCTTATTCCTTTGTTTCTGCTTGAGGAAACTCTGCTAATGCTCAGGTGAATATTCTTCCATTTAATATGTGCTTTCAGTTTCTGGAAATACAACCTTTAGCATTTCAACTGCTTGTATCAAAAGTCATTTTGATGTCAGATGAGAATTGCTTAGCATTATTTCATTGGAAGGGCTGGTTTTCCCCAAAACTGAAATACATTTTTCATACAAAAGAAAAAAAAATAATGTAAGGAAAATAGAAACTCCACAGAACAGCTGTGCAGTGGGATTCTTCAGACTAACCTTATTAAAAGGCTTTTTTATTGGGATGTCCACCCTCTTCTCTTTCAGGTTTTCTAGAATGTGCCTCTAGATTTTGGCATTGCAATGGGACAGACATCCATTGCACCTACTGTCTACAGGAGCAAGTCACAGATGTGCCACAGTCCCAGGAGGAGAGTTAAAAATAAAGGTACAGCACATTCATACACTACAGCATTGCCCTACAGCCTAAGGTACCCTCATCAGGTGTTGTCAGGGCCATGGGCACATCTCTTTCTCCCTTGGCATGGACACTACAGAGACAAGTCAGAAAAGCCACTTCCAGGTGAGAACATTACTCCCCCCATCACCCTCCTCACAGCAGGGAGGTCTGGGTAGTGGGGAAAAGCTTTCCTTGTGAAAGGGAAGAAGACCAAGGCAGAAAAATAACTGCAGAAGCCAAAAGTCTGGCTTCTTTTAAGCATCAGTAAGTCAGGAAGAAGATTTCCCTCCCCACTGCCATAATTTGGTTTTCCTCTGTCTGCCAGCCCCATTTCCTCAGTGCAGCATCACCTCTCCAGCTGCCCAGGAGCTGACAGGATGGAATGCCTTGTGCCACCCGTGCTGTGAACACCTCTCAGCATTTCCCACCAGCTACTACGTCTTTCTTGCAATAACCTCAGCATAAAATATGTTGGTTAAGGTTGTCCAAGCCAGCAAGTGTGGAGCTACCTCGCTGCCTCTCGATGATACAGGCAATCCAGTCCTGTGGGGTAGAGGATACCTGGGGATAGGGCAGGATGGAAAGGGGCTGGCAGGGGCTGCCCAGGAGCAGCCTTGGAGAGTTTTCCTGCTCTCAGCACAGGGACAGAGGATGGGGGAGCTGCAGGGACAGGAAGGGCTGCCAGGGCTGCCCCTCTCACCCACAGCCCAGGGGCCAAAGCAGCACTCTTCAGGCTCTGCCAGGGACGCAGCTTGGAGACAAGGTCATTCTCACATCCCTGATTTTCCAGGCACACACCTCCTCTACCTGTGCATCAAACTACACTTCTTGACCTTTTTTGGCCCCTTTTATTTTGTCTCCAGTAAGTTAATGAATCGCACACAGTGGGGTACAGGAGGGGTGGAGGAACTGCATGCTCCTCTGCACCCAGGCTGAGCAGCGTTAGGTTAGACATGTCTGCTTCTCCTGCGTCACTCCTCAGCTGAGGCGGAAGTAAGTAAAAACTGTGGGTTGGTACTTTTTAAGCCCTTCTAACAGAGGGACAGAATTTCTGTGTTCATACCCTTCCACAGCAAAATAAATTATACCTTAACCCTCACAGTTAAATACCTATTTCTCCCCAATATCAAAAACTTTAGTGACTAACCAGAACCTCAAGCTTACTCCAACAAGGAGATTTAGTAACTGCGACTTTGGACTATTGAAATGTAAATTAAAATCTCTTAGGGCAGTGCTCTAGCAATTTAATTTCAGGCTGTGCAGAGCTGTGGAGGAATGCCAGGAAAAAATCTCCCTCACCTTGTAGAAAAAAAAAAAAAGATTAAAATATGGAAGCTGGTTTGCAGTCTATTGTGCTGTCTGTCATTCACCACATGCTACCTGTGCCAAATAAAGGGCTAGGAACCAGGCAGTCAACAGCAAGGCTCAGAAACATCAATGAACTTTATCTGCAGTTCTGTTACCAGTGTGCAGGGACATTTCAATTGAATGAGAGGGAGCACATAGTGCAAAAACGTGATCTCAACACCCTGTGGCAGCCCTGCACATCAGGCTGTCCAGGCCTCTTTTCCCAAAATCACTGCTAAGCAAATACTCCCCAAGTGTCATGTTAGGACTGAGAGGCTGCTCCCAGCACACCCAACTCCACTATCCCACTAATCTAGAAACATGGGAGACACCATCATTTGCTGTTAGCACAGGCTGTGGCAAAATTCATACCTAAGGCTACAAATTAGTCAATATGCTGGTGTCCACTCCGGGGGAAAAAAAACAAAACAAACAAACAAAAAAGGAAAGAAAAAAAGAAAAAACAACAAAAAAAATGTTAACCTCTAGGTCTCTCACTTGTTTGGGGGGATTCTACCACCACTGGAGTAAGAGACATCAGAGATATTTTATCCCTTCCCATGCAAGTCAGATTTGCCAGCCGCAGCCACAAGAAGGCTGAGCTATCTGCAATGCCCTGTGCAAATTCCCTCCAGACCAGCTTAGGAAATGTCATAAAAAGGCCATAGCTGAAGGGAGAAAGCAAACCCGTATGTCCTGACTGACTACATTAGTAATACTATAGAAAGGTACCATGTCACATCCCAAAAAGAAAAAGATGTGCAACAGGGTATTCATTTGACACTACTGACTGTACCAGAGCAAAATCCTTTCTCCAGAAATTAGGACCAAATAGAGAGAATTGCTCAGGGCTCTCAATCTTGTGATGCTCCAACCCTCTGTGACCATGAACCTGCTCCATTTCCCACCTCACCTTATTGTAAGTCTCTCTTCATTGCTCCTTGGGTCCCAAAGGCCCAAAACGTCACTCAGGAAGAAAGCTCCAGAATCAGCAGTGCAACCTCTTGCGTTATACAGTGCACAGGACACACCCATGCAAGGCTAGACTCAGTCCTTACCTATGACAATAACCTGGCAGCTCTTCTGCAACAGAGGGTCTGTGGTTCCTGAGGGCAGCGGGGCGCAGCCCATGCTCTGCAGCATGGCCACGTGGCTTCTCCTGCGACAGCTGGGAGAGATTTTGGACAGACTTGAAAGTGAGGTCATTAGATGTGGGCTTCACCATTGCCACCTTTAACAGCAAAAATAAGTCTGTAATCACAATAAGTTTGCCTGACTGTGGTGCAAATTGAATATGCTAGAAGTACAGGGCAAAACAAATAATCTGATTTATCACAACAGACACCGGTCCCCATCTATAAAAACTTGAATTTGTGGTGTACAGTTGTTCTAAAAAGAGCCTCAGCAAGGCATTCGCTATCCAATAGTTACATTGAGTTATCACACGAGCAGCCATTACTCACGGTGACAGGCTCAGCACAACAAGCCCTGTCGAGGGCACGTGAGTTCTGCCACATGAGACAGATGAAGCTAATGGATATCTGCCTGGGTGAGCCCAGTGCCTGCACACAGCCACCAGCCTAGCTGTGCACAGGGGGACAAATCTACCAGCACTGCATTTCGCCAACAGCACCTACTCTCTGCATTAGAAAACTGACATTTTGCTGCTTTTCTTTACACAAGCCTGGCTTTTGTTGATTTTGAGGGGTTTGTTTCTATGTTTCTTTATGTTGAGTGGGTAGGAAGTAAAAATAACTCCTATTTAACAGCTACCAGGCACATCTGGCAACATATGGGGGGGCAGGAGGTAGGGAGTAAGCTTTCAAAAGTCATGGGAATAAGCTTGGCTTTGATGTTCTCCATCAGATCTGATCTGCCTGGCACACTGGGGCACAAAGATAACCAAAGACCTGGCTGTGAAGTATTCTTTGGGGAAGAAAGGGGCTGTGCCCAGTTCTGGTGCAGGTTAGACCAATCTTGGGGGCTACTCTAATCCAAATCTATAATCTTATTTAACTGACTCCAAAGACCCACCTGTTTTATCAAACATCTTGAAAGGTAAGTTTTCTAAAGCTGCTGCCTGAGGGAGATCAGAATTTCTTCCATGGCTCTGTCTCTTGATTAGGAGAAATTTCCTGGCTGCAAGCAGACTTTGCTGTATTTGAGCCAATCCCAAACCATTTTTGTTAAAATCTATGACCAAGCCTTACAGTGCAAAGAGAAGATTCATTTCCTAACCAAGAATAGTAAAGAACAAACAAAATGCACACCAGTTCTTTTTCTACTGTCAAAGTTGCTTCATTGTAATTTTATAACTATTTCCTCCTTCTTCTCAAAAAAGTAATGTAAGCCAGTGTCTCAAAGCAGAATATTCATCTTCTAAGGATTTTTACTGCAGTTTTAGGCTTTTATATCTTCACTGCATATTAGAAGGGGGAAGAAAACCCCAGTGAGTAGCAAGTGAGATTGATTTCTGGAAATGTTATTTAATCTCTGGGGTTTTTTCAGCTCTTAATACAACACAGCCAGTAGGGAACAGTCACATTTTGTGTTCATTCATCTGATTAAGGAGGAAAAGTCGGTTCCTAGTGCCACACATTTAGCGGGGGATTAGATGAATTACTATGGTCTGAGTCATCAGGGCCGTGCCTGTCCTCCATCACTCTCTGCACACCCTTCAAGCAGGGAGCTGTATGGCACAGTCCTGCCCTCCTGCACCCCAGTTTCTGCAGTACCACCACCCCAGGGCAGGGTCCAGCCATGGCCAGCCACAGCCACTGGTAGCTGCTCCAATCCCTTGGTGAGCTCTGCTCCTGCAGACACAGGAGGAAACGAGGGGGCTGGAAAAGTCCTCCTCACCACAGGCACCAAGGAAACATTGCCGCTGACAAGAAGGAGGAAAATTATGTCTACCTTGGCTCATTTGTTGGGAGCTTTGTTTAAAAGGAACACAAGGCAGTTGGGGACAGAATAAATCTGCACTAAGAAGTGAAGTGGGATAACAAATAAGACGACAACACTGAACTCTGCTTCTCAGGGAACACAACTACATTCTTACCTAACAATACATCCCTTTAATGAAAATACACTGGAAACAGTTCAAAATCACATTAATATAGAAAAGAAGTTCTTACATTCAGTTTAAATGACAAAGCTCTCTATCAATGTGAAATCCTTACTATCTCCTTCCCTGGATGTGTATATCTAATTTGCAACTACATTATTTGGAGTTAAACTATAAACAACCCCCCCCCACCGATGCTGCAGTACTTTTACCCTCAGAGGGGTGCGAGGGGTGAGAATCAGGTTCTCTTCTGAACTATTGTCAAATACCACAGCACAGCAACTTCAGGCCTGATCAGTCAAAACCTGTTTTAAAAGGCAATAGTTATTTACACAGACAGCGAAGAGCTGAGGGATCAGAGCTCTGTTGTGTGGCACAGCCAGAAGAAATTACACCATGTCTCTTTGCCCAAAGATGAAAAACAGCACTTACAGAAACCACAGCAAAACTGGTCAAGTCATCCTCTATCCATCACAGCATCTGCAGCTCCCTCTGCCAGGCAGGCGAGATGATGATAAATATGGCATGAGGGCATTAAAGTGTATCTTCTTCCTGAACCACAAGAAAAGCTGCCTGCAGGATCTGCCTCCCTAGAAACAAATGTCAAGGAGAAATCCAGGGAAAACAAAGGGAGCTCGTTAATTGAGTGGTGTCTACATCACACAACAGACGTGATCCTACAGAATGGAGCATGCAGTCCCAATCTGGCACTGTTTACAAACACGATGCAACTGGCATAATTTCAATATTGTTGTAACAGGTGAGAATACATACAGCCTGGGGAGGAAATAACATTTTTATTGACTGACAGATTGTGGTACTACATTACATTGAACATCCCAGTAAAAATGGAGTGAAAATATGGAACTGCATTGTGCAAAGGTTAGCAGTGCAGTGGTCATTTTGTCAAGGTTAAGGTTACCCTGCAAAGCTTTGCTGGAACAGCTATGCTGGTTATGACTGTTAAATAAATAAGTAAATAAAAATTGTATCTCAAATCTTAGCTCTGCTAAGCCCTAGAGCAGGTACCGATATGGTTTTATCAGTTCAGCTGGCTGTTTGAGAAAGCAGCGTAACAAAAGCAGAATCCCTATCTGTATCTCTGATGCAGGGCTCAGCAGATGCATGGTGCTAGCTCTGCTGCTGCTTCCCCGATCCATCACCCCCAACGCAGGCTGCACGCACGTGTGCATGTGCACACAGCTAATGTGTGTCTGCAGGTACATTTCCTGACTCTCTAGTCTGGTTCCAGCCATGGCCTTCAGCTGTTTTTGGAGCACATGCAGTCCCCAGCAGCTTCTGGCAGTGCTGACACCCACCCCACTGTCCCCTGCCACTTCCTAGCCTGCTTAAAACCAGATTGAGGAAATAAAAAATGGATTAAAAGTTCCTAGGCACAAATTTGACACTTAGGATTTCTCAGAGATCTGAATTGCATCTCTGCTAATTATACATCTAATTTTTCTCACTCTGACTTCTTGACTGACATTTCTTTGCCTCAGATTTCTGCACTGATCTTCCATCCCTGCAGCAACCAGTGCTCACGTGCTCATTGAGTATCATTACTCATCAAATACCGTCGAGAGTAAATGTTCTGTGTTGCTACAATCAAGAGCTGAAGAAGGCTCCATGAGAGATTTTATCACATAAAGACCTTCAAGGGATCATGTAGACTGGCCACATAGTCTGGATGGAATTACTTTTTTGTCTTGAAAAAATATTTCAAAGGTCTCGAGTTTGGGGAGTTTTCATGCACCTTGATGAAAAGTGATTTGGAAAAAAACTAGAGATCATATTTGTCCCAAAAATTACTACTATAACTATCAGAACATGTATCCCAAATTAAAAATATGTGAATTAAACCCCCTTCTGCTTCTTTCAGGAACTTCCCTTCAAAAACCATTCCCTCTGAGAAAGACATTTCACAAAGAAGCTTTAAAAAATATATTTGGAAATTTCTTTTATTTCTGACATTAAAATTCTGCTCTGGACTATCAGACAAGGAGGAAGATGATAGCAACTTACATTTAGGTTAGAAGCACCTATATTTAAACTAATCTTTCACTGAAAGAAAAGCCAGCCCTGAGCACAGAACTGACCATTTCATCACCTGCCTGTGCCCGCGTATATGTGAAGGTGGATGGCCTAAAACCTGTCCATTCCTGTCCCTCAAACAGCAACACAAGAATGAAGCCTCTTAAAAGCTCGACCTCCCCTCCCATGCCACTTGTGCCTTCCCTGAAGCCAAAATCTGACTGTTCCTCCCCTGAATGACAATGCTGATGTCAGCTTCTACTGCTGAGCAGCTCAGAGCCAGCCCAGGCTCCTAACTGGCCAGGCAGAGCTTGAGTCTGCCAGGAATCTTGCTGAAACACTAATGAATGAAAAAGAAGATATTTCTCCTGCTTTTTATGTCAGCAGCAGGTACATGGACCCTGCATACGCTAAGGAGCAAAAAGGAAACATCAGCAGAGTATTCACACATCTGTCACTCCACCTCTTTAGACACTGCAAGCTACTGGTGCTAGCAAAAACTTTACAATCTCTCCTGGGTTCATAAATCTGAGGATCTATATTACTTTCAGCATCCATTAAACTCTGCCCTACATTTGGATAGACCCAGCACAGCATTTCTTTCATGAAATGTATATTACACAGAGCCGTAAGACTCCTTGGATGAAGCACAGTTAGAATGTATTCTGGGGAAGCAAATATTTCACCACTAATTTTGACACTGCTCAGGAGCAAGAACTGTGAACATCAATGTTTAGATGACTAAAGAAAACATATTTGCTATACATGGACACCTTGTTCAGTTATAGCCAGTCATTTCTCAAGTACTCCTGAGCTTGGGGCTTTGATAGCAAATGGATGAATGAAGAGTGGGATCAGAAAATAAATCACTGCCTGGGAAGCTTCTCTTTTAAGCAGAATACACTGATATTTCTTACCGGAGAGAGAAATGCTTTCTTGGCTTCCCCATTGACACAGGTAAGGCTGGTGGGAGCAAACAGCAGAAGGAATACCCTGCCTCAGGTGTCACACTGTGCCGTGCAGCTCACTCTCCATCCATGGTCATCACTGCTCTTAGTTTTCAGAAGCCTGCACATTCTTGAAGAAACAGGCTGTTTCCATTAAAAAACCCTCCAATGTGTCGAACAGATGGAAAGCACGAAATTGTGCATGGAAAAGTAGGGAGGAGGATTACCAAAAGTGTTTTCCAGTTTTTAATTTCTTCCATAGTCTGAAGAAAAGTTAACCCATACTAGCTCTGCAGTTGCTTCAGTCAGCTCATGTTCTTAAAATTCATGGAAATAATGATTTTCAAAATCACATTTGAAGGTCACACTGGATTCCAAGCCTTTCTTTAATCACAAGACAGAAAAATCATCAGATCACAACAGATAAAGCTAGAAGGAGCCAAAAATCACTGAAGTTGTAAGACATCTCCAGTAGACCCACAAGGATTTGGTCCAGAGTTTGCCTCGTAGCCTTATCACCCTAAAGGCTGCTGGTAATGACAGAGTACAATTTCTCTTTTTTCATAGTGAGAGACACATGAATTGATAAATGCTGCCTCATTTGAAAGCTGGGTGCTTAATCCCTGGCTCTAACAACACTCTGCAGACTGATGACTGATTAATTGACAGGCATTTGGGATACCTAGGGATGAATATCAACAACAAAGTGAAATGTCAGCAAGTGAGTGAAATATATTGCAAGGCTTGTGTGGATTATGAGAAGCTGTATTATCAAACAAGAGAATGAAGTCAAGGGATAAGCAAGTGTAGAATCAGAGCATGCAGGATAGTGATAATTAAGCCCAGGGAGATAATTTTATAAACATAGATTTAATGGCTTTACTCAGACGCTCATCTTTTCTTGTATAACCAGTAGGTTTATTCAAAGATCATGTTGGTAATCAACTTGAGTAGAAATGTGTCAAGGTTTGACCCTGGCCAAATGCCAGGGACCTACGACATCTGCTTCCTATGCTGTCTCCTGCTGCAGCTATGCAAAGGAGAGGAATCAAATTAACACAAACACACTGGACTCGTGAGTTGAGATGAGGCAGTGATGGGGAGGGGACGCACAAAAGCATGAGCAAACAGGTGAGAGACTTAAGTTGCAAAGTGATTTATTAACCTAACAGAGTCGGAGGATAAATGAGAGGTAAAAATAAGCTCTTAAGACACCATTTCTTTACTCACCCCCCCCTTCCCTCTTAAGACACTGTTCCTCAGCTCACCCTCTCCCCTCCTTNGGGCTGTGGGTGGATCTCTGCACCCCCATGGACTCCATGGGCTGCAGGGGGACCACCTGCTCCCCCATGGTCTTCACCACGGCCAGCAGAGGATTTTCAGCTCCGGCGCCTGGAGCACCTCCTCCTCCACCTTCTCCACTGACCTTGGTGTCTCCATGTTGTTTTCCCTCACAGATTTTTATCTCCTCCTCCTCCCCCTCTGGCTACAAAGAAGTGCGTGCGCCCATTGTTTTGATTTCTTCTTAACTATGTTTTCACAGAGGCGTAACTAACATCTCTACTTGGCCCAGGTTTGGCCAGCAGCATGTCCATCATCTTCAGAGCCATCAGAGAGTGGCTCTGCTGGACAGCGTGAAAAACTTCCAAAACCTTCACACAGGACACACAGGAACCATCTTTGTGCCCATCCCTACCCACTAGCAAAATCTGGGCCAAGTAAAACCACCACAAAGTGGCAACATGAGTAGAAAAGAGGCTGCATGGTGAAATGGTTAGGTTGAAGAAAAGCAAAATTACAGTCTCCCTGCTACCTGCTAACGATTTAATGACCTCAAATGTGATCCATGGAGTGCTGCAAAAGAATCTGTCTTTTGAAGTTCAAGAAGTTTCACATCTGTTATGCTCATTTCCAGACATAGTTGTGACCAATTTCATATCTAAAAAACACATTTTGTCTGTCATTTTGGGGTCAGGTTGCAATCCTTTTCAGTAAATATATATATATACACACACATACACATATACAAGATAGAGACAGAGATAGAAATAGAGATCACAACAAGTAAGTGATAATGTCACTTAGGTTAGAATTGTGACCTTGGTGTCACCCAGAAAAAAGCAAGCCATTTTAATCACCCAGCTGCAGTGCCATGAAAATAAACACATCTCTTTATGAGAAATTGCCTGTTCTTACATACTTGTTACTGGGTGTCCCATAAGCACCAGCTTACTTTTATAACGAGGCTGGCCAGAAAACAAAACAAAACAAAATGTTTCATATTTCACCATAGAGTTTTTCCTATTCTAAGCATGAGCTGGAACAGATGTGCGTGGCTTTGAGAGGGGACAGGAGAAAAACAGAGTGATAATTGCTGTGAATATCCAGTGTTAAAGCACCATTCCTTGAGGTGCCTGATTTCCCTGCAGCTCCCCAGACACAACACTGTGCAATCCATGCTCCAAACTGCACATATAAATGAAATTATGGGCTTCCTATTTGCAGCCTCCAAACCCATAAAGAGTCCATGGAGTGATTTTAAGATGTCCAAGAAAGGGGATTACAAAAGCAAGCTCCTACGCTCTCTGTATGGTTGGGAAGGGAGTTTTTTGTTCCGCAAATTGTTAGAAATTGAAATTCTCTAAGTGAAGTCTTTAAAAAGGCTAATGGGTGTGATAACAACCCCAATCACAAGGCTTGACCTGTGGTCTCAGAGGAGCAGCATAGGCGACTGTGCCATCACAGGCTCCCTCAGCCTTTCTGCTGCAAACTCCAAGCCAGAACCTGAGAAGCCTTTGTAACAGACATTAAAAGGGGTGCCCAAAACTTTTAATTTCAACAGACAAGAATTTCTCTACATCCCAAACTTTTCAGTAATAATAATAAACAGAAGCATAGACAGTTTGCACTTCAGTCTTTGGGTTTCATAAGCTTAAAATCAACCAGAAAATTGAAAAGAAGCTTCAGTGTAGTGAGAGATTACAACCAAAGAGAATGATCATAAATTACAATAGAATAACTATGTATTCATTTTAAACATTATAAAGTATTATTTCACATTTCAGCTGTTTTTTCATTATAACAGCTTTTAAATACCCATAATTACACATCGGTTACTATCATTTAGACTATTTTATAGGAGCTTTTAAGGCAAATGCTCAGAAATAAATCCCAGTCACTGATTATTTTTAATAGTGCAATGCTTCTTCTATAGTAATTATTGGGGTACAATTCCTATTAACCTATTCTGCATTTGTAGAGAAATTTAACTCAAAAGCGATCTGATTCACTTTAAGGTAAGGGCTTCCGATCTCTGCTTTCTGTCGCCATTCTCTGCTCAAATAAATATAAATGTGTGTTAGCTATGCAGAGGATCAATGAAATTATATTAAATTTGCAATTCAGCCAAGTGTCTGCAAATTCAACTAATTATTTGTATTTTGAGTCTTGTTGATGCTGCAGTTATTGTAAAGCTCAACAGTCCATCGCTTTAATATAACCAGTATCTGAGGCTTTTACATGTCCATTTCATTAAATTTGAAACATTTTGTGGCCTAGTTAAGTGGCTCAGGCAGTTTTCTAATTATTTACCAGAAATTGTAAAAAATGGTTTGGAATCCTGGAATGCATTTTATAAAGTAGCATATTTTCAATAGGTGCCAATAGCTTAGTACACATGCTTTAAAAATATTCGGGTATTTGTAAAATCGTTACTGACTGAGTTTACTTCCCATAGGACTTCTGTGAAAAGCTCTGGTGGAGATTGGAGAGGAGAAGATTCTTTCAGACTCGACGCAGCAGGTCCTGCTCCAGGAAACTGGTCAAAGTACCCCCAAAAAACATCATTCTCCTTATTGCAACAGTAAGAAAGCAATTAGCTTGATGTTAGCAAATCCTGACGGGGGCAAGGAAAGCCTGCCCAAAGACGCTGGGCGATGAATTGCAATCTGTAATATGACAAACATTGGTGCAAATACTTCAAAATCAATTTGAATGCACAAGGAAGAGTTCACTGTAAAGACCTGCCGTTCACAGCTGCTGAACAGCCCACGACATTTATCAGAGGAGTGCAGGTAACAATCTCACTTCTCCTTGGCAGACATCCTGCCTCCATGAACTCAGCTTTAAAAATGTCAAGTGGATTGTACATTACTCATTTCCTGTTTAAAAGTGTCCATTATTAGCAAAAATGACATTTTGGTAGAGAGAGAAACTATTTCAATGTAATCTGCAAAACGATTTGCAGGGATTTCAGCAAAGCAATTAGGGGAATTTCTGGGCTACAAACACCATAGTGTGTAATGTGAGATCTCATCTTGACTGAGGCACCTGTCAGGATTTCCATTCAAAAATACACCTGTGTTTCCCTCCTTGCCACCTCACCTTTTAATTTATATGTGAAATTTGCTTCTTTCCTATATTTTTTATTAGCACCTTAGCCAATTTTAATCCATTTTAATCCTCCTGTTGTCCCACTGAGAAGAACAGATGTCCAGCAGAAATGGAGAAAAAGTGACAAACTGATACCATATCTACAGGGCTCAGGAGCCACCAAAGAGAAATGCAAGCCAAATTAAACCTCTAAAATATACCAAGTGCTCATTGGGAAGGGCAACACAAGGCTAACCAGTTTTGAGTCCTGGTACATCACACAATCATAGAAGGGCCTAGGTTGGAAGGGTCCTTAAAGATCATCTAGTTCCAACACCCCTGTTGCACTGAAACACCTTTCACTGGACCAGGTTGCTCAGAGTTTCATCCAGCCTGGCTCTGAACATTCCTGGGATGGGGCATCCTCAGCTTCTCTGGGCAATCTGTTCCAGTGCCTCACCACCCTCACAGTAAAGAATTTCTTCCTAATACCTAATCAAAACCTACTCCCTTTCAATTTGAAACCATTCCCCACTGTCCTGTTACTATGTGTCCTTTAAAAAGTCTCTCTCCATCTTTCCTGTAGGTTCCCTTCAGGTACAGAAGCCCACAGTTATTAGGTTACCCCAAAGCCTTCTCTTTTCCAGGCTGAACAAACCCAATTACCCTTTCCTCACAGGAGAGGTGCTCCATCCCTCTGATCACCTTGGTGACCCTCCTCTGGACTCATTCCAACAGGTCAATGTCCTCCCTGTGCTGGGGAGGTGCAGTGTTCCAGTTCCTTCTGACAGCAAGGATGGTGCTGCTGCTGTGAGTTCTCTCTCCTGCTGTGCTGTTTGCTGGAAGAGTCAGCTCAGACACAGCCACGCCAGCTGCACTGGGAGGGAGCACAAGCACAGATAAACAGAACATTCAAAATATTTAGATACCCACAACACTGCAAATATCTTAAAGATGGGTTTCCACACTCTGAAGAGTGGGATGGAGCTGTTCATGGCAGATTTTTCATGGCTGCATCTGAACTATTACAGCAAACAGCAGAACAAAAGAGTGAACTCAAAACAAGAACAGCCTGCACCATCCATGCAGTCAGAATATTTCATTTCCTATCTTATGTATGCCATGCTGCAGCCCGTACACACCAACCATAGCCCTGACAGCTAAAGCAGAGGTTATGTTGTGATAGAGGAGTGGGAACAGTTCCAGGTACACTGCTGGAAGCACAAAGATTTGGAGGTAATATCAAATGGCAGATGGAAATCTAGCAGCACTGGATCAACCTGAAATCCAGAACACAACAGAATTAGCCACTAGGAGTGTCCCAAACACCCAGAACTTATAGCATCAGGATGCTAAAGGAGGCTACCTGAAATATTTATTCTTATTATAATCCAAAGTTATTTCTCAGGTAAAATACACCTTTACATATCATGTGCCTGAAAAGTGAATTTTCATCATAGCGCATTGCAACTGCAGGCGTGTTTGGAGAAACCAGATGAGACAGTCTCCTCCCTGTGCTACCCAGCAGGAGACACAGTACATGTGGTATAGACCAACGCAAATGGGCCAGAACTGGGGCAAGGAGGGATGGTTCCCTCTACCTTGCAGGTGAGGCAGGTGCACAATTTGCCACAAATCACCAGGAAAATTCAGGGCCACATCTGAAATTGAACTTAAACTGTCCCAGGCTCTACAGAATGGTTTCTGAATGGTGAGAAAGGTGATGTTCAGTGGGCCAGCCCTAAGAGCAGCAGTGGGGCTGTGCCTGCTAAGACAACATGAATCTGATACATGTATTAGGAAGGGAAAATAAATTAGTAAATAAATTCAGTCTTGTCCCAACATACAAGGGCGTCCCCATAAAACTGCCTCTGCCCACTGCTGACGTATCACAGAGAGATAAAGATATTAATGGAGAAGGAAAAGACAGTGTCAACAGCAAAATCTGTTACTGCAGCTGTACCCCTTCAGAGCCTTAAATGGCAAATTTCTTGGGGAGAGCACATTAAGGATATGATGACAGAAGTCCAGATACAGGCTCAGCCCTGCCAAAACCTCATTGCAAATGCAGAGAGGCAGTTGCAGTCAGCTTGTAAATCTGGAAATATTTGGCCTTAGGCTCATATCTGGCATTAAACTCTGGCAGTTTCTGGTAAGCAGGCAAGACAGTGTTTTACTCTTCATAACTTACCAGTCTTGCCATCATCTTCCAGTTCAGAAAAGCAAAACCCTATTCTACCTACCTCTGATGGCATGTGAATCTTCTCTTTCTGGCAGGATTACTCAGCTAGTCCCTATTTACCACCCTCCATCATGCAAGCTGGATACTGTACCTGCTTGTACATCCTGAAGATGTGACTCTGCAGATTTTCATTACTGTCTCTGAAAACCATTCTGTATCCTTTTGTAATGCTGGTAGATAAAACTGTTCTCTCCCTCCAGGACCTAGAATATTTCAATTTTTTAAATCTTGAGTAAAACAAATGAAAAAATCATATTAAGTGACTCTTTTTACTGCTACTTATGCCTAAGATACACCATTTTGTGGTGCATTAATAAGAAATATGTATGCCAGAACAAATAAATACTAAGATTCACCCACAGTGCATTGTGACAAAGCGTTTCTTTCTGGCTGCATTCAGCCAACACCTGCGGCTCACGGTGCATCCTGACAGCTGCCGCGGTGTGTGACCTCCTGAGCAGTCCTCGTTAGTAGTTTCTTAGCCTATCATTTCACAAAAAGAAACCTCTCCCTGCAACTCAAATTCAAGGGATGAGGCAAGAGACAGAACATCTGGCAGAGAGCAGGGTATTTTGTATGTTGATCAGGAATGGAGAGCAAACAAACCATGCTCTGAAAACAGAAAACTGACTTCCTCCAAATCAGGAGAGATTATAAGCACCTATGCCTACTCTGAAAAGGAAAAGCAAGTGACTGTCTCTGCATATCTGAGCACCCCAGTCAAAGGCAAGGTAGCTCCCCAGCCTCGACACTGTTCAGCAGGCAGAGGAAACGCTCCCTTTCTCACAAAGGCTGAGGTTCCTGGATGATGGAAACACTATGCCTTCAGTGTAGGCATTACTTAAAGCAGTTAAGGAAAAAAAAAGCAAAAAACATAAAAACATTTTTTTAAAATTTCCCTTTCTGAATTTTTTTTGGTACCTTTTAGACTCTTGGATGCTGTGTCCTTGGAACTAAAAGCTGAAATGTGACTGCAGAAACTTTTTTTTTCCTTCTTCAGCCTTTTGTCAGGAACAAAAGCATTTGCTTACTGATCTACCTGTAGAGAAATACAAAGCAATACTTCAAATATCCATTCCAAATCAGAAACAAAAGGTAAAAGCCAAACAACTGTGCACCTTTTCAAGGACCATAAATTTCTTTATGCAACTCCATTTCTTAACAAGCTTTTTTTCCTAAAAGTACTATTTAAACCTGGAAAAAATCCTCTAAAGCAATTCTGGAATGGCAGAAATTAATTAAGTGACCAGCGTACTGTTTTGAACACATTTCCAGTGCTCATAATAAAGTTTCTTGAATGTATTCGACTGATAGCTCTGGAAAAAAAAACTAGGGCAGAAAGGACAGAGCAGGAAACAGAATATGCTGGCTGTTTCACTCCAGACACTTCTCTTAAACCTAACGCATTAGGGAAACACATCTAGAATGGGGAAGACAGCCTTGTCATCATGTCAAATATGAAAAAAATATCCAGGTATACATTTTGGATATTCAAGTATCAAAAAACTGTTTGTCATAAATTATTAGGCTGCAGGCAAAATGATAAATTAACAGAAAAAGGAGTTCTCTTATTCCCTAGTCAACCAAATCTGTCAAGCAAAAGATATTTTGGTTGATTTTTTTGGCTGTGTAGTATTTTGTATACTACAAATTGTTAACAGTTGGTTGTGATTATAAAATAATTATTAAAATATGGGAGAGACCTGTTTTATGGCATCAATCCAAAATCATTTGCTGCAGCACATAAGCTAGTATATGAAATTTGCTGAAGCCAGGGTTTCACTCCAGCTATAAAATAACAAGACTAGAATACAAAACAGAGCATTCAAATACAAAGATATTTATAAACCTTAACTACCTGTGTTTAGAGACTATGAGATCAGCGATGCTCAGAACAGGAAAAAGTGTTTACAAAGTACACACAATCCTATTCTTTGGTGAATCTGTAATAACAAAAATAGTTTATAATTGGGGTATTTCATCCAGTCTTCAAGATCTCTCATAAAGGACTACAGTGATAAAACATGGGGCTGGCTTTGGCTTTCACAACACTGAAATCAATCAAGTACCTGTATGCAGTCCAGAGGGATGATAAATTGTGTTTGTCACACCTACAACCAATTTTCTGGGGAAAAAAAAAAAGAAAAACAAAAAGCCAAACCTAACAATTTAGAGGAGCCTAGATGCCCTATATTTATCCTTTCCCTGAAAGCTAGAAGTGAAGACAGAACACATCTCTCCTTTATCTATTTTTTTTTTATTTTTAATAAGCATATTTTTTAATAGAGCCTTTCTTTTTGGAGCTAGATTTCTTCCTACAGCTGAAGCTTTTGCTTGAAGCAGAAGCTATTTGAAATGTTTGAAACAGCACTCTGGGCTCCATGTACTGGCCTAGACCATACTTCATATAAATGAAATTATATTAATCTCAGCATTCATCAGGAAGTATGAAAAAGGTTAAAACGCCTTAGATATTTTATGAAAAACAATATTATGAAAAATCCTTCCTATTATATCTGTTTAATTTACTACCTCCTTCCACATATATATTCTAGTTACAAGACATGTTTGTTTTCTTTATTGGTAAATATTAGGACAATATGAGATTTTAAATTAGAAAAAAATATGTACTGTTGTGAACTCTTAGTTACAGAATTTCTTGTTTCCACTAGATCTACTAGATAAATCACTGATCTATATAATCCTAATAAATATTCAAGCAGAAGATTACCAGGCAGATGTTTCTGGAGCCAAGAAAGCACAAGAGAGTAATTTTCTCCACATCGTGTGCAGCCACCTCTGGTTCCTCCCAGCCGAGATTACCGGGTACACAGGAGTGGTCATGAGAGGTGAACTTGTGCCTCTGGCTGTGCACTGAGACTCATTAGCTGCACTGCAACAGTGACCAAACAAGTCTCCGGAGCACTGGGAATGAAAACACAACCTGAAGTCTGGGGTAGAAATAAACCACATGCAAAAAAAAGATACAAGAAGAAATATGAGAGGCACAGAAGAGCATCCGTGTGCAGAAATATCAAACACAGTAAGATTGTTCTGTTTAGAAAAGCAAGGAGAGCTAGAACCTGCTATTTTGAGAAGGCGAAAACAACCTAAGTTAGTTCTTGTTTCTCATCATACAACATAATGATATGATCAGGCACCAAACTTTAAAAAAAAATAAACATTTTTTCATATAATACATAATCACATCACGGAAACACAAGAATGCCAAGTTAAAAAATGTAAGTTACTTCAAAAAACTACTTTAAAATTCTTGGACTACCCAGAGAAGGATCACTTCTAACCAAAGCTCTTCAAAAACAGAAGGTATCGTGACTAGTTTGTGTGCATAATATTTACTTATTTTATTTGGACTTAAACAAGCAAAGAAATCCAGGCTTTAGATGCCCTTGTGATCACTCATAAATGCAATTTAGTGCACCAAACCTCAGTACATTAAAATAATCCTTATAAAAAATTATAAACTGATACCTAAGATCTAACATGGCTGAAGCAACAAATTGGAAATGTCATTTTATGATGTGCGTTAGCCCAGTGTCACTCAAAGCCAGTGTATTCTTACTCCTACTAAATTAGAATTGCCAGTTTCTGTGGAGTTTTCTTTGCTTGAACAAGGTACAGCTGAAAGGTCTGCTGAGAGAAACCTGACTTTAAAGCATTTCTTTTGGAGCAATCTGTAAACCTGCTGCATGTGCCATTAATGCTGGACATGGGAGCAGGGGTGCTGCATGTCAAAATGCCTCCACAGTGGAAGGGGTGCTTTGGAAAACAAAGCAGGCTAATAAAAATGTATTTTATAAGCTGACAAAAATATTACAAAGCTGAATGAAAGAGACTTGGACAACATCAGAAACAAGACCTGCGCTGCTCTTTCTCCAAAAGTCCCAGGCAAAGGAACAGATAAAACTTTCTGCACACTGAAAAGAGCAACAGCATGATTGAAGGCCTTGTCAGACTCAAAACAACCTTCTTGTAAACATATATGAGAAACAGGCAAATTCTTTTGCCTTTTGTTATCATTGCAATGTCTCATCAATAACCCAGAATTGAGAGTCAGAAAGTGGGAACCCCTGTTCATACTAGAGTTTCTGCATTGTCAAAGATCCTGAACAAGTTTGGGGGCAGCAAGAGAACATAGACAGCAGGGGAGGCACATACTTCATCTCAGGGTTATTTTGCATATAATTTGATTTCATGTATTTTCCTGCTTTGTATTCATTGATTTCAAATCCTTCCTCAGTACCCAATTTCCAGCTCATATTGGATAGGCAAGTGGCCAGCTGAGACTATAAACATAATTAGCATCTATTTTAACAACCCACCCTAAACCTTCAATTTATACAACACATCAATATAAAAATATCTCTGGTCACAGTCCTTTCCATTTTATATTTTTATCATCTGCCCCTCATATTTGTTATATTCACTCATCACATCATCTCATAATTTAATTATATTCTGTCTTGCATATTCTTCTGCAATGAGACCATGAACAATGAGACCCTGCCACAACAGCTCCTTTGGAAATTAATACATGTAATAATATTATTATATCCTTCTAACCATTTCTTTATCATTTTGAAGTATGTATTTTCCTATATTTTTTTAGGAGTAGCAATGGGAGCTGCTGTCTGCTGCTCTTTGCTCTTTGCACCATGTGCCCCTTACAGCACACATCTTCACAGGAAAAGTGTGTTGTAGCAGCAGCAGAGTGAATTAATTCGGACAGGGTTTGTCCTTCAGGGGAAGATGCCTAGGTTCTGTCAGGCTCCATGTTTTTGTGGTGCTCTAAAGTCACAGGGCAGCAATCCACAGTACACAGCACCTCAGTATTTCAGTGGAGATTAGGAATGGAAATTGTGTTCTTTTGGAAAAAGCAATCTTTCATACAACATCTATTGACCAAACGGCAGCAGCTCAGGTGGCTGGTTGTCATTTTAGAAACTTTCAGGTTCCCACAGCCTGAAGAAGGGAGCAGACAGATCTCTAGACATTCCTGGTGAATATTTTCCCTCTTTCCACTTCCTTGAACTTAGAACACACAAAACGAGACACTGACAAAATGAATTTGCCTGAATATTTCCATTAAGCCAAACCTGTTTCTAAGAGCAAACCTGACATTAAAACCCCATCTAGGGAGTGTTTTCAACTGAAAACCTGCTCAGAGAGTGCACGCACAAAAAAGGCCTCCTGCCTACTAAAGGGAAAATGCTTGTGGGATTGAATCACCCGCTTGTTAGTGAATAGGAACAGCAGCATTTTCCTGTAATAATGGAACACTGTGCCCTGAAACAATCACTCTGTACTATTTGGTTTAGGGGCAGGTTTAACATCACAATTCTTTTGATAGTGTGATTCTGTGCATAGAAGTGAAAATCTACACTGTTTGGGGGATTTTTTTGGACATATTTGTCTTCTAACAACCAGGAGTATTAAATAAATTCCCTTGGATATCTCCCAAAAGACCTCCAGTTTTTCTAGGTACCTGATGGCTGTATTTGATACACACAGCCCACAGCCCACGTCCCATTTACTGCACAACCAGTTCATCCATGCAGAAAACAAACATATTGCTGCTTTTATCCCTCCCTTTTCTATTTCAAAGCCACCCTGTGACCCCAAGGACCAGGCTGGACTCCTTTCAGTGCTAACAACTGTTCTCAATCATGAGCAAAGCAGGACTCATGGCCAAAAGAAGCTTTCTTTACCCTGGGAAGTTAAAATTTTACCAGCCACTTACAAATATCCTACCGAGACTAGTTCAGAAGTACATCTTTATTAGAGTTCAGTCTTCCACCTGGCAGAACAAACATGCAAAGTAACCCATGGCTTTAATAATTTACCCTCTGCAGGCACAATTTGGCCAAACAGCTAATTCATGCTGTAGATTCTGCTCAGTGAAGCTCCACAATTTATCCACACAAAGAAAAAAAAAACCACTTCCAGAGAGAAGATTTAGGTTGAACAACATTCAAGGATTTGCACACAACACTTTCACCACAGTGAACCATGAAGACATCAACACCACGATATATTAGAAAAATACACCAAATGCATTTATTTACTTAGAGCACAGAAAAGAGACAACTTTTCATTCCCAAAACAATCATACAGCAACTGCTGAAAATCAAGACTCTTCAAAAGTACCCAGGAATAATATGTGTTGGTGTTGTTTGTTTGATTTTAATTGAAATATTTAGACATTGGGATTTTAAAGGAACACCATCAACCTTCAACTTACTGGTAGAGAGGAAATAAGATACTTCTAAAATATTTCTACCGTTTCATTTTATTTCACAGTATTAAAAACATTAGTCCAAATCAACTTGCTTACCTCCTTATTCAGCCATAAACTGAGCATTCAACTTCATGTGAGAGCTGAGTTTTCTAAGCAGCTGGTCAATGCACACAGTACAGCCCACCTGCCTGTCAGACCCGAATTCCTAATCCTCAAATGAAAAAGTCATGAAGAACAGTTTAGTTTGTTGACTGAATCTCAACTCTGTTGAGACATCAGTTAATACCAACTGCACTATAAACCTTGCTCAGTAAAAGGCAGCTATTCACTTCTTTATAATGTCAATTTAACATTAACTGTTAAAAGCAGTCCTTACTAAAGCTTGGGATGCACTTATTTAGAGAATTCTTCCAGATTTATGGACAACATCAGCTCTTAGTAATTAAATGTTCCCTATAGTGGCGATGATTAAGACGATGACAACTGTAAGAATAACATTCTATACAGGAGCACTACTTTCCTTTCAGTTTTAACTTTTCATTTCAGGCTATGGAAAGCTCCTCAGGTGATTTTTGTTAGAGGAAATGATTATGGCAGTCAGTCTCAATGAGGAAGACGGGTGACTCAGATCTAGATCTACTAACATGAATGAGGAAAAAAGTAACTTAGTAGGAACAAACTTCTTCACTAGTAATAAGCTCCAAGTTTAACAAACTTCAGTAACAGACTGTAATTAAGAAATGTAGCATTTTTTCAGTTTAAATGTAATTAAATTTTTTTAACAATTCTTTCTTATTAACATTGCCACAAAATACTGAATCACTGCAGCTGAAGAGTGCAAGCAAAATTTTTGAAACAGCATTAAATTCTATGTAGGAAAAAAGCACTTCTAGAGTTTGCTACTTGATGAAAAGTAAGATCAACTACAATCTATCCTTTTGAGAAAGCGAATGTAAACTGAGAACTGAGAGAGCTGGTGGCTGGCATTACTGTAGAGAACTGGGTTTAGTGCTCTAAATCCGCACAGTAGACAATTTAATAAATATTGAACTTACCATGTTATGAAATAATCATGTGCTAAGAATACTACTTGCAAAAATCTGACAAGTCTGTTACAGCATAGCTGTTGTTATTCAGACATAAAACCCATTTATAGAAAGCACTTTAGCAGAACCAGTTGCACAGCTGGATGGCATACACAGAGATATGATTTTTTTCCCTCCCAGATAAGTATTTAAGCACCTTAAGTAAGTGTCACACAGGTGAACTGGCTTAAATAGTTTTCCACTACCAACAGGAAGTAAGTGGCTCTTCTCTGCCATCTAATTTGATACATGCTGGGAGCACACATTGCAGCTAAAAAGAGTGAATATCCCATCAAACTTGCTTGACAGCCAATTTAGATATTCCAGCTTGATGGCTGTACTTCAGATCACTTTGGCCTTCAGGTTGGAAGCAGTTCAGCAGGCTGAATATTCCACTATTTTCATTTCTGATAAGAATAGTGAGGTTGGTTTGGTTTTCCCTCAGAAGTGAAGTCCCATTTACATTTTCTCCAAAACAATTTAGAAATCAAAAGAAAAACTTTGCCTCCAGAACTGGCATAAATATAGTCATAAGGCCTCCTCAGTGTAATTACACCCCCCCGGACATGTTTAGAAGAAAATTTATTTCATTTCTTTATTTATCACTTCATTTGATGGGAACTTTAGAATGGAAAAGGGGGGAGTTTATTTCGTATGGCTTATGAAAGTCTTTAGAATTTTCATTGTGTAGGGACTTTTTTCCTAGGTGATGCATGAAAAAAAATGAATGAAGTGGGATTCTTTAATCCAAAACTGCAAAATCCTGAGGTTTCAAGGAAAGGCCTTACATAACTCATAAAAGTGCATTTAAGCCGAAAGAGGCAAGAGACAGAAAATCCACGAATATCAGTGATGAGTTTTAAAAGGATATTCCAATGTATTTTTCCACTGCATAATAATCTGAAATCTTTACAAAACAAAATTATAACAATCTTTAAATGAATGGTGAAAAAGGGGGAAATATACTTTTTAAGGCTGATTTCTAAACACACCAAGCAGAAATAGCCTGAGAAAGGAGTACTGCATTTCTTTCATATATGCTTGCACTCGCCAGGTTACTGTGGCTGCACTACCAACATATTCAATTATTGTAACTCTGATTACACACCCTACAACTGATTTGAAACATGTATTTAAATAATTATTTTTTATTTTTCTTATTTGTATGTCGATTCAGATATTTGTACTTGTTATTCTTGATATAGTAAAGTAGTGATGAAATTGAGAAGTAAGACCATAGCTGAATACCTAAATCCAAGTGAAAAGTTTTCCCAACTGTAAAAAAAATTATATTTCTATTAATGCTTGATCCTGAAATTTTACAACCACCCCTTAGGATATCATAATAAAGAAAAAAAATTGACCACTGTAGATAAAAGCACTCTTCAACAGTGCCTCCTGATTTGAGAGACAAAGTAAGAAAACCCTCGCTTCTTTCCTAAGCCACAGTTGACAAGGATTCTCCTTTTCTTCCATTCAAAGTCATATAGTAACTGCAATTATAACTGGGTTTTACCTACAGCATGTTAAGAACTTTCCATCTTTTTAATTATGCTCCAAAACCAAAGATCAGATTAGGGTCAAAGTAATTCAGCATGTTTCCTGGTATTTTTCTACAGCCAACCATTTCTCTGAAAACTGTCGCTGGCCAAACCACCGACACTTCCAAGACCTGAACACCAAGTGGCTGAATCACACGTTTCTAACTCTTCAGTCTGTCTTAGATTGCCTCTGTATGCCACCCAGAAGCACTACAGTAGCTGCCTGAACCAAGGACACTTTCAGCTCAGAAGATTAAATTCTTATTAAGAATTACATTAATCCACATGTCATAGACTTTAATGGCCAAAAGGTTCAGCCAGGCCATCTACTTTGAACAGCGCAAGAGAGACCATTACATTTCATCCAGTACTGCATGCATCCGTTTGACAAGTTCAGTTTGAGCAAAGACATTTCTTCTGATCTAAACTGATTTTTACTGAAGTTTGCTCTATGAGTCTGGCCATTGAGCATGGCAGAGATTTTTTGTTTGCTTAACACCTCCCATGATACAACACTGATCCTGAGTAGAATACAATATTCTTCAAAAAAAATAAATGTTGTGCCATATCTTCTACTATACTGATGTCTTTTTCATTATCCCATGTTCATAAATCATCTTAATTAAAGTTTATGATTATATGACAAAACATTTTTGACTTGGCTGAGAACTTTCATTTCAGCTAGAAACACAGCATCTTGTGATGCTTTCATTGTGGTTGTATTTTTTATTTTAAGAGAAACTGAGAGTTCATACATCTTCCTTTTTTGAATCTTAAACACTAAGTGCTGCTCTCTCTCAACTGATACATTCTGATATCACCTTCCAGTTTCCAGCTATTGATCTATTTTCACCTACCCTAACCCACTTCTAAAGTCTGTCAGTGCTTCCTCTGTTAATAAGTCAGTATTTAGGTATCTATTCCTACATACTTCACAGTTATAATTCACTCTCGACATTATCCAAACCATTTTTATACCTGTTTTTCAATCCATTTACCTACATAAACACTTTAGGTTCCTTGGTGGATTGAATTACACCCGTTGATCATAACCTTTGTCCAATTCAAACACTGTAAATCCTTCAGCATTTGAGGGATTTAAACAAATCTCAGCAAATAAGTGTGTAAAGGGATGAAAGTCTTTATTTTTCTTTCTGTCAACTAGATACCACAGGTAGAGGTTTTGATGTTGAGGTAATACCATTACCAAGAGTACTTAATGAGTGTAAGAGGAAAGAAAGTGATTCTTCTGTGGGTTTTTAAAGGACTTCAAATGGATATGGATTTTAGAATATGCTATATATGCTTTTTAAAAAGGTAAATAACAACTGAAGTATCATGATGTGAAATACACCCTAAAGAACCACTCAAATATTGAGATCTTGGATAGATCTTTCCAGCTGTAATTCAGTGGATTTTCCCGATATGTACTGGGGGAAAGCAAGGAAAGCATCAGTAATTGCTTGCAATCAGTAAGCTTACCCGAAAGCTCACACACACTACACACTCCTGGGGGGGAAGGGGAGAAAGGGTGAGAATCAAAGCAAAAAAAAAAACAAACCTCATGGGTTGAGATATGAACTGTTTCATAACTGAAACAAAATAAAATTCAAAAATAATTATTATAATTATAATAAGAGAGAGCAATAAAACCCAAGAGAAAGAAGTGATGCACAATACAATTGCTCACCACACACTGACTGGTGCTCAGCCTGTCCATGAGCAGCAGTTGGTGACCCTTGACCAATTCCCCTCAGTTTATACACTGACCATGACATTCTGGAGTATGGAATATCCCTCTGGCCAGTTTGGATCAGCTGTCCTGACTGTGCTTCCTTCTTGTGCACCTGCTCACTGCCAGAGCATGGGACCCTGAAAAGGCCTTGATTTAAATTAAGCCCTGCTCAGCAACTTCTAAAAGATCAGTGTGTTATCAACATTATTCTCATACTAACTCCAAAACACAGCATTGTAACAGCTATGGGAAGAAAACTGACTCTATCTCAGCCAAAACCAGGATAAATTACATGGGCTTAAGACTGTCTGAAATGTTTACCATTTTCAAGAGGATCTCTCAGTCACCTCCATTTGCTCTGCTTTGGCTCTTGCTGCCAACCTGTGTGCATGCAAACTGTGTCTCCTCTGGAAGAAATTCACACAAAAGTTACATTCTGCACGTTCCTCTATCTGCTAATGGCCATTCCAGCCATACTGTAAGACAAAAACTGGTCCAAAGTAAACCTCCCAAAACAAGCAGAGAAGGGATGCTGCATGTTCAGCATCAGGCATGTGGCTGCATGGATCAGCTCCTATCGTGCTGTGAGGGTGGTGGCTGCTCCCACCATTCCCCTTGCCAGGGCAGCGCTCCTCACCCCAGCAGAGCCCTTTAGGTCACACCCAACTTGGGAGCTCCTCACCCTTCCTTCTGCTGAACACCTAACAGTGATGTTCTCTTCATCATTTGATCTTGAAAGGTTTTCAAGTCAGAGACTGTTTCATTGTCTTTGATGCCAGCACCTCACAAGCTTTGTACCAACATTCCTGTTGAAACATCCATCTCCAAATTGAGCTGTGGTTCATTTGAGATCAGATGTCAGATGGAAAGAAAACTGCTTCCTACATGAGCATGGCTGCTGCACAGGGCTATATTCTGGCACAGTGCAGGACCTTAGAAATGCAAGCAAATATTATCTTAGTATCTCCTTTACTGATGCAGAACACTGAACTGTCTTCTCCAGCACAATTTCAAATTTTAGATGTGTGTCTGCTGTTTTTATTCAAGTAGGAAAATGCAGTAATTTACTTGAAAGATCCACATAAGAGTTGATACTTGAAAAGAGATCCATCTGCAATGCATTACTGCAGAAACACATTTTCTTTTTAACTTATAAAATAGGGATTGGAATTTTGTGGGGCTTTAGTTATTGGTTTATTTGGTAATTGGGTTTGTTTCTACTTTTGACTACTGCATAATTATATCAGGGTCACTTTTTTTGTCAGAATCCTTATCTTCTGACAAAGTATAATTTTAATAGCACTACTACAACGCAGGAAATGTTTTCAAATGAATGATTTACATATTCTTAGTGATACTTCATTTCTAATCTCAAACAGCTCCATAATCATGGAACAAGTGATTCTTACTGAATTTACAGAGCAGTAAGAGTTTAAAGCTCCTCAGTATCTAACAGCTCACAAAGAGCATTCTCTTTTGGATTTTTCCATATTATCGATTTCAAAATATTCGGCTTTCAAAGGAAACTCAAAATGGTCAAAATGTGTGAAATATGAAAATAAATTGCCATTTTCTTCAAATAGCAACAAAAGCATTTATTTCAATCCTTTGCTACTACTTGCAACTATATGCTATAATCTGTACATATTTCTGCTATTTAATTATAGTCCTCCTGACTAATAAAAGGAAAGAAAATATAGTTTAAAGCAATTTGTAGTATTACTAATGAAGTGATGTAAAGCCACAATAATAAAGTAAGCCAATAAAGTACAAAGGCTTTGTCCCATACCTTTTTATTTTCTGCACTTCAGTTTAAGATTTTTCATTCGGAGGATTTGTGTGGTTATATTCTCTTCATTCTAACAAAGATGTACTTTTTATAAAATTTTATGTTTGAATTTCTAAAAATAAGTTTATTCTAATGTAGCAATCCATTGTAGAGTAAGTGCACAAACAGCCCATTCCCAACATAGATTTCAAAGCCAACGCAAAGCTCAGAAAGGAAGAGCTGGAAATTTAATGTCTACATGAGCAAGTTTAGGGCTGAACCAGAACTTACATCTTCCCTTGGCTGGGAAACACCACCTGCATCCACTGCCTTGATGACCTCATTCTTCTTCCAGCTGTTTCACTTGGGAATATAAATCTCATTGCAGGTCTGAAATAGTTTCAGTTCTATTGAAAGGATCCACAATGTCCACTGAGGCACCTCCAACTCAGCTATTCAGTAATGCAAAATCAGAGGACAGTCACCACTTCCAAAGACACTTCAAAACCCCAAAGTCAGGTTTCTTAACCGTCTGACAACCCATGGACTTCCACACATCAGGTGGGGTGATGCCAGGAGCTTAACCAACAGAAGAAACCAAGCCCATGGCTGTTGTTACTCCTTGCTCCTTGGGGCCAGGACAACCACTGCCCTGCCAAACCCAGGCATGGAGCCTTTGCCCATGTGGATTTCTACAACTCCTCTGAATACAGGATATCCAAAGGAGCCAAAGGTTTGGTAGTTTACATGAAGCAGTCCCCTTCTCTAGTGCTGCACGCACCTTTCCATGGCCCCTGGGGGTCCTGAGACTGACAGCACGCCATCAGGGTCCCACATTGTTCAGCAGGAGTTGTAGGATGTTGATGGTAGGGACTTTCCTTGGTCTCTCTAGAATGCACCTGGTGTAATAAAACACATTTCCAAAAACATTCCCATTCTACTTTGCTGATCTTTCTTCATTGTCTGGCAATTCCACATTACAGCCAAATAATTATTTCTATATAGTGTTGTATATTTGTTCTGTCTTCTCTTATCCCTAAAAGCTTGTTTTGCACAACACTGTAGGTTGTATTTAAGGATTGGCGCTTGGCACTTGGATGATTTCTTTATATCCATGGAGCCTCTGGCCCCTAAAATCATAGATTAATTCATTTTATACACAATAACTACTTATTACTTACTTACTAGCCATTAGCCACAGAAATACGTAAGAATCATTATAAATGTAAGCAGCACAGCTAGGCTGTCATTTGAGAAACAAAGTTATGGCTAAAACAAAGCTTTAGGTGGCGCAAGGAAAGCTCAGAAAAATGAAGATCAGTGAGTCCTCATGAGTCTTGGCCTCACAGAGCTGGTACAAGCCACTAGCAATGACAACACTGTGTTTATGTGCTTACAGGCTGTACTGGCAGCAAGGTCACTCTCCAGGGAGTACATAATATTGTCATGAAACTCGTTAAGCACCAGGAAAACTAAAATTAAGCTCTTTTAAATCCCTGTGAGAGTATCCTAACAGCATGATAGAAAATACCAGCTCTGCTTGGAGCTCCCATCCACTGTACAATGGTTGCTGCTGGACTGAAAGCACTTTGTGTGTTGGGTGACCTGGGCTTTGGGGGAATGGGTGGAATTTAGGTGACCCAAAGCTTCATTCAGATGGCCATTCAGCTTAGCAGGACACAGGAGGCTCCAGCCACACTCAGACATTGAGGAAACTTTAAAAGAATATATGCTAATAAGCTTTTAGTTTCTTCACAATGAGTCAGTTGGTAGAATATATTTTTTTATTACTTTCTTACATACAGGTGTCTAAATTCTGATTATGTTCTCTTCCAAGCATCAAAAGCAGCTCTCTAAATTTAGGGTCGAGGTACAAATTAGGAAGCTGATTTCCCTCTGCTCCTCATACAGAAGAGACAGACAGACTCCTCCAGAGGGTAATTTTGATAACAACTCTTACTTAATTGCAATCCCAAATATAGCTAAAAAGAAAATAAAAAAAGCTTTGCTTTGCAATTTTTTTATTAAGGCGATATATAGAAAAGTGACCATAACAGGGGATAAAAACATTGAACATTTTGAAGAAAACAAAAAAAGTAAGTCAGACAAAAATTACCTAATAATTAGGAAAAAATATTCATTTCCCATCCATAAAACACACCATATAAAACAGCTTCCAGAATTAGCAAGAATAAATACTGGTGCAATTACAGCTTCAGTATCTGTCTTTCTTTTTTTCAGCCTACTCAAAGCACTAAATGCTTGTGTCTTCCAGGTGGTGAAGTGCATATTCCTCAGTATAGGGAAAAATCCAGCTAGAGAAGGGAAAGAATGAAAGAAAGAAAAAATAGCACAAGTAACACCCAAGTAACACAGCTGCTTAGTCTTCAGTGAAGTATGCTTCCAGTCCTTCCAGTTCTGTATCACCTGTTGCATTTGAAGAAGTGGGAGTAGAACTTGAATTTATGCTTTCCTGAGTATTATTTTTTTGGTGAAAGTTTCCTGAGTTATTTAATTCCTTCTTCAGTTCTCTACCACCATTTAATAGCTTCTGACTCTCTGTAAAGTATTGATTAGGATGATTCAAAGAAAACCCAATGTCATCAACCTGCACATAAAAGGAAAGGAACACCAAGTTATTATATTTACTTCTAAATATCATCTTTTTCATATTCAAGAACAAATTAATAAACAGTTTAACAAGCCCCAATTTTGGTAAAGAAGAAGGCATCCATTTGTAAAAAATGTCTCAGTAAAATGTTAGCATGTCTCAGATCTAGTTTCATCAGAAATTTTCTTCCTTTATTGTAGAAATAAAATAACTGCTTTGGCATATTCAGTCCTTACTTCACACTGTCTTTACTGTAGTAAAGAAAAATAACTCCCCAAAACATCTAAAAACACATAAGTAAAATGGCATCTCTTGCACGACTCTTGAACCTACACTTTAAAACGGACTTTCCCCACCCAAAAGAGGGAATGAGACAAGTCTAGAGTGCAAATGACAGTGGAGAATACTACCAGAAGCTGCGCCACCTGCACAGTGGAAACAAGTAGCTTCATGTCTTTCCCTGGTTTCCCTGGTAGGCACAAGTGCAATATTTACAAGGCAGCAGGCTAAGACAGAAGCCCCACAGATCAAGCTTATCCCTGCTCCATCAGTGCCACCATCAGCATCCTGACACTAGATGCACAACTGATACCACAGAACATTTTATCCTCAGTGGAAAAGAATACAGCGTACGGTCCAGCATATTTGTATTACTACTTTTTACTTGGCAGGTGCATTCTTTCAGCTCTGCAATTGTTTGATAAATGAACGTTCAACTAATGCTCATCAAATATTTCAAATCAACAAAGTCTTTTAAGCTTTCAGCTTTAAAAGTAAGCTGTTCTGGAGTATTCGCCACAAATCATAGTTTATAACCTTCTTATTTCTTTTGGGAGGCTCAGAAGTTAGAAATGCTTACTTTAAAAAGGTGCTTTCATTTCCTATTCAAGGCAACCTGCACCTTTCATCTGCCTGTCAGTTCATGTGAAATGTAGGAACATTTTAAGAAAAATACTGCTCTTAAAACACATTGAAAGGCTTACCAAACATGGGGTACAACAAACTGTGAAAGACTAAGAGTCATATACCAGTAAATTTCTACTCCTACTATATTCCTTTTTCCCAGAAGGGAGGGGTCAATTCAGTCATAATAAGCAACTCTGCACACACAGAGAGTCTCTTGAGGACATACTGTGGCTAATTTAATATGCCAAACCCCCATCAATTTAAATTTCAGCCGCTTGTGAATAATCATAAAGCAGAGGATCAATGTGTGCTCTAAATGGAACCCTGATTAAATGCATTACCACTGCCTAGCTTAGCTCCATTAGAAAATGGCGACACGGATAACAAAATCTAATTCAGACAAGAATTAGCAACTGTAGTCAGTGACCTTGCTTGAAAAATCTTAAAAGTACGTAACAGTCCTAGCACTCTAATTTGGTACTCAAAAGGCACAAAGGAAAAAAAGCAAAAACCTTAACCCAAAGTCATCACTGAATTTTCATTTTAGTCTTATCTGGATGAGTTTTATCCAGTCAGCTTTCATCCATGCTCCAATTTTCATTACATAGGAACTAAATTACTTCTTTACACCAAAAAAGCTTAAAAAGAAGTGATATAGTGAAAAACTGGCTTTCCTAGTAGAAGCTCTTAATTAGCTTTGTTTTTTTTAACCTTAAAATATCAGTTTTCTTCAGACCAATTTAAGAGTCACTTAGTAACTCTTAATTTTATTCTAAACTCTTCTCTCCCCAACAGACCGGAATAAGCTATAGAAGCAGCTCATTGTATGAATGGAGCCTACAACCATGTTTTCCAAGGTGATTGATGGTATTTGTGGGTTTTAATTTGTGGGCTTTTAAAAGCTATTTACAGGTAGTTAGTTAAAATTGTTGTATAATTCCATACCATTTTTTCTTTTCAAACTTGAATGGTACTAATATAAAACTACCAGATGAAGCTTAGACAACTCTTAATTAAAAGAATTCTGCCCATTCAAACCATCACCTTTTTGTGAGAGCCTGAAGACAGAAAGGGGAAGATTTGTTCATCATCTTCATTTGTGATATAGCGACATAGAAAGAATTCTGTTATCTGCAATTTTCAACAGGATTCAGTGAGCATTTCTCTGAATAGAAATATTCTGTTCTGCCT
Organism: Pardalotus punctatus; assembly: GCA_013400915.1. Lineage (NCBI taxonomy): Eukaryota > Metazoa > Chordata > Aves > Passeriformes > Pardalotidae > Pardalotus > Pardalotus punctatus. The sequence goes on along the minus strand of VZTX01017516.1, from coordinate 570,343 downwards.
GGAAACTCACAAGAAATTTGAACACAAAATGGAGGTATTTTTTACGTTAGACTGCTCATATTACTTTATGTGAGTTTCTCAATGTTTTTAAGTAATAGAGATAAAAACACATAAAGTTTAAAAACCTTATCATTAACTTAATTGTAGGTTAGCTGAGACTTACTACCAGAAACAGAGAAATTAGATTTCTCTAACAGCTTTGACAGTTCATGCTTGTAAATCTATCTGGAACCCACCATTCCCAAAGAAAAATGTATTTTCTGTGCAGTCAAAACTTTAAGCTTTTAACATGCAAAAGCTTTACAACTTTAAGTTTTTAACCAAGCACACAGACCTGCCACTTCAGACACAACTGTATAATCCATCTAAGTAGGCAATACTAACACATGACTTTTTTTGGATTCAGCACATTTAACACACACTGGCTTTCATACAAACTCTAGTTTAGTATTCTTGTTATAGCAAATATTGTTTTGAAAACCCTGAAATAATCATTTTGCAGCTATAACATCTTTGGGTTTTAACCAAGAAATTTTAAAATGACAGGTGATAATGCTACTGCTGATATTATAGAAAAACTACATGGAGCAATCATGGCTCTACAGCTTTCCTTTCTCACACTTACTGATGATTTAACAAATTGCCTACATGTGTATCAATTCTTGCCTGAAGATAATGCACTGGACCAAAAAATTGATGCCTGCTTTTGTTCTGTGGTTGTGAAACAGTGAAACCAAAGTCCAGGAGAGGTGTAGCACTTAAGTTTTAATAAGCCCAGGTTACGCAGAATACACAGAGCATCAGCTTTTTGGTAAGCTGTGCTATTTGAGCCAGTAGCACTAAAGTGCAAGGACACAACCTTCATCACCCACTCCCCAAAAAATACATCTAAACATTCTCACTCTAGTCCAGCTGCATGTATTAGCATGGTCTTAGTGCCAAGCACTAGACTACTGAAGCTGACCCTGTGACCTTAGAGAAATGAAATCTTAAACAAGTCTCCATTACAACGTCATTCATAGTCAGTCTAACCCACAAACACACCGTAACTTGTAAGAATTCCAAGCAACACCATCAGCTCTGCCCAACACATCAAACACTTTATTGGTAAAATTTTTATATAATTTAAGTTAAAATTCTCCATGTGAGCAAGTCCATTATTTCTATGAAAGTTCTACTTAAGATTATTCCCTTACTCAAAGAAACAATCAATGTTATGCTAATTGATTCTTCTGAAATTTCCCTCACTGAAAAGCTCTGCTAGTGACATACAGGAAAGTAAAGGTTTGATTGAAAGCAAAAGTCACCAGCTTCAGAGACACATCTTTTACCATCCCATAAAAAAAATAAAAATTAATAAACCATATAGTCATAGAATAGAAAAATCAGTCCAAGCAGGCTGGTAACAAGTTCAGCAGCTAAATTCTGTAAAAAAATTGCCATCATAAGCATGTGCCATTTAAACTACAATGTCTGTGCATTCTGCTTTCTCTCACTGAAATAATAGCAAGTGCAAAGCAGAGAGATGATTTTAGTGCAAGTAGCAAAGACAGATATTTATATTACCATAACATTGATAAAACCTAATGCTTTTCTGGAATTTGCTATCAAAAAATGGAAAAACAGCCTTCCTAAGATGCACAGTACTGATTTATCTTTTGGTGAATGCTGACCTTGGGGTCTAATAGTCATCTTGGGAAAATATTATTTCTACTGACATATGCTTACACGGGGCAAGTCTTACCTAAATTTAAAATTGTACATTATTTTGAATTTCCTTCAAGATTATTAGACTTTTTTTCACATTTTCTAAGACTATAAGACAAAAGCTGCCAAAAGAACACTGCACACATGCTCAGGGTATACCTTTGTTACACATGCATACATATGACTGCTGGAAATATGTGAAGACAAACAGTTCTACTTAAATCAATGTGAAAACTGGTAAGAACAAAAAAGTCAGTGGCAAATGTCTCTGGGCAGGTCATCTAACCCTCATTCATATCCTTACTAAGGCTGTTCCATAGTCTGCTGTTTGAAAGCGGTGTTTCCATTTTTTGGTTTGTGAAGAGAACAAAACTGTAAGAACAGCTGTGCTTCACTGATTCAGGTTTGGTTTTCTTTTTGATGCCAAGGAATCTTTAACCAGTGCAAAAGCTGGTTCTTTGAATCAAGAAATCACACAGGAGATGGAGTGCGGCCATTTGTTATCTTACGGTTTTCTGGAGAAAACCGGAGAACAACTTTGCTTACAATTACGCAAATGGGAAAGCTCTGAGAATGTTCATCTTGATTTTAAAAAATAATCACACATGACTACAAATGTGAAAAAATACCAAGTAAAAATTAACAATATGAACCATGTATATGCTTAGTTCAAACTAAGAGGTTTTAGATCCTTTCTATTTATTTTTTAAGGCGTATCTAAAAACGTCAAACCTGTGGAATGCATTAAAACCTACAAATTTCATTAAAAGCAGGATATTGCAAAAGTTAAATGACTTTGAAATAGATAAGATTAAAAATTATTGGCCTTTTCCGGAAGAAAGCACATTTTACTACATCTTGTAATGTTGAATGTATTAATAACATCAATATATAAATGCAGAATATTACAGGAGAGTATTTGAAATTACTGAAAAATAAACGAACAAGGCAAAACAGCAAATGATGGATGTACAAACTGAGAATAGTCTTTGGCCTTCATTCATGATTTCCAAGGCCTTCCTCAAGACAAAGTTGGTGATACCAGCTGAACAAAGAATAGTAGCTACTTACATCATGGGTCAACTCGAAGTACTTCTGACAGGCCAGCTGGTAATGCATGCCCTTCACCAGTTCCAGGATCTACACAGAGGGAGAAAAATGTGACGGATTCACAAGTAGCACACATATATCTTATTGATATTTTCAACAACAATGTATTCCACAGCACACTGATACAACAGCTTGTGGACATTTGCAGCACATGACATCTGTGAATTCTGCTAATAACTGACAACATTTAAAAATGCCCTGGCTACATTAAAAACAAGATAAAACCACAGGAAGGTATACCTGGTCCTTAAAATGTAATTTAAATACTCTTAACTTCAAGAATAACTTGAATCTATATTTTGGTAATATAATTGTGACAGTTATTGTCAAACTATCATATTGCAACATCTCTTCCATAATTGCAGACATAAATCGAGTAATTCAAGTGGTTGAAGCATGAAGCAATCAAGGACACGATTTATATTTTTATTTTCCACATTACCAGCTCATGCAGATGCACAGTAAAATACTACTGTGCTCCCATCAAGAAAATTTAATGCAAATCCTTTAGACAAGTATCTGTGAGAGGGGAATGCTTTTACATTCAATCAGATTTGTCCTTTTGAAATGAAGCTATTTCTAGTCAAGCTCAGCAGAATATGTGAGTGAATAGGCTGTTTTGAACATGTATTAGGAAAATCATGCCATCTTTTGTAAATACAATTTGCTTTCCAATTCTACTTCAGGTAATCTCTTCTGTGCTGCATAAAGTCCCATTCTTATCACCAGAATGCAATGCTGGTTGAAATATTTTAAAGTTTCATTACCACCTCCCTCCTTTATATAATCAAAATGTATGCTCTCTCTGCTTATCAAATAGAGAAAATTACTGGAATTAAGAGATAGCCTCAGTGGAAGGAAAAATAGTTTTCACGAAATGTTAATTTCAAGCCATTTCCCAAGACTGACCTTTGTGTCAAAAACAGTAATATACAGCTTAAATCCCTGCTGTACTCATTATCGGATGCTGCCTTGTATTTATTGACAGATATATAAATAAATTACATTTGCTGAATGGATAAAAACAGCAACACACTGCCAGGAAAGTACTTAGCCCCATTATTTCTCTCTAATAGCCCAGCTGATTACATTTCTATCCCTCTTGCCACCTCCTGTTAAACCTTCTGTAAAAGAGAAAGGCCAAGGCCAACCAGGCAATGAAGTCTGAAGTCGGTCACTATCTGTGTACATACATATATTTCCATTTTAATTCTCCTCTCTCCTTGAAATAACTGAAAAAATTAGTAGTTAAGGATTGAAAAAACTTATCTAAACACTTCAATTTCATATTGCCTTACATTTTCTTGTTTGTTCCTTACAGTATAATCTATGCCATGCAAAAGAGCCATCTGTTTGAAAGAAAATGCTAATGGACGTATGTACTTTCTTAAAAAGTATTTTTCACCTAATTTGGAGTAATTATTAGAAGACCTATTTGTCTGTTGGTTATTTAAAAGAAACATCCATAATATTCTGTAGCATTCACACCTGTCTAACCTGAATTTTCCAGTTGAAATAAGCCAGCTAATTCAATCTAGTTTATAAATACTTAAGGTTTTCTCAAAATTCTTCGCTTAAACAAGATTACATGTAATAAAATTATATAAATAAAAAGTTTTCTCAATTTAGGTGTAAATATATTTTAAATCTCAGAACCTTAAGTGAGCAAACTCAGGTATGGACAAATCCTTAGTACAAACCCCAAAAGATTAAAAGCACCAAGGCTCTCTTATCACTTCAGCAAACTTTTTGAAAGAGATGATCCATTAAGAGTCTAGGAGACACTACACAGCTTGTTTAACTTTCGAATTGCAGACCACAGTTACAGATGCTTTTTCTATCAATGATGCTATTGTTCAACTACACTGAAAAGCAGAAAAAACAAGGATTACCAAAACTGGCTTTTAAGTAACTAATCCATAACAACTGAGAGGATGAAGAGATCAAGTTGCTGTTATCTTCTCTGACAGTTCAGCAGGAAAATGGTAACTTGAAGTGGCAGATATCAGAAGAGGGATTGCTGACTGACACTGCACAGATGGTAACACAATAAAGGGGCACTTCCAAATAAATTCCAGTTCTGAGCAAACTGTTTGGAAATCAAGCCTGTCCCTGGCAAAAACTTGACCCACCTTTAAGGTAGAGATGGGGACTTCATTGAATTGATGCCACTGACATAGGAAAGCTATAATGGTCACATTATCAGAGCTGGCTGTTAATTCTTAAAGAGCAGCCATGTTATTTCACAACATCTCAGTCTTCATTGCCCAGCTACACTGCTCTTTCACCAAGGAACTACTGTCCACTCCCCTGAAAATCTTTATCCAATCTCTTACAGGCTACTATTAGCTCACCACACAGATTTTTCTGCTGTTCTGCTATGAAGACACGTCTTGGAGAACAGCTGTTAGGGGAACCCATATCAGCATTCTCCAGTGAAATTTGGTAATGGGGTGTAATGATACTTCTCTTCCTGACATTGATAGAGTGCTCCAGAGATGAGATGCCCACCAGAGCACTCCAGAGACTTTCACCCTGTTTGTTAAATTTATCAATGTATGTGATTGCACTGGGAGTCATCCTTTTACTCCTGCTCTTTTACACCACATGACCACCCCAGCTTGGAACAGTTGGCCAATTTCAGCCAAATTTGACAAAAGAGATGAAAAAGCTAAGTGCTGATTAAAAGTTGTGGTTGGGTAGAAAAGGCAGACAAATACTTGGTGCTCATCCAGAAAAACAGAAAAAAAAGCAGTTATAATTCAGAGACTACTCATTCCAAGAGGCAGCCACAAGACAGACAAATAGTAAGCCTAATATTTAGTACGTATCTAAGTTTAAACTGGCCACATCATGAGGGACCAGGCTCACCTTCTGCATTTATGAAAGGGAGGAGGAATAAGAGGCACATCAAACATATTTAACGAAAAAACAGCTTTAGTAGATTAACTTGCTTTATCAGGGAACAAGTTGCTAAGAGAGGAAACAAAAAAGGTTAAACACTGCAATAGAATGGGGCCCAGCTAGAAAGGAGTCCTCTGTGTGAGAGAAACTAACAATCCTCTACTAAAATAGAACATATTTACCATCCATAATAAATATTATCTTTTCTACTACGCTTGTGTCCGTAATGAAAGCAAACTTAACAGTTGTTTTTCCCTAGTATTTCCCAGAAACAGACCTCCACTCAAAACTTAATTCACAGCAGCAATCTTTTGCCTCTACATATATTAAGACATTTACACTGCATTGCTTTATTTTGCAAGTAAAGGTACATACTCAAGGACTTTGCCTGTTAGTCCTTATGCGCCTGTTTCTTCACTGCCATCTGCAACTTGCTTTTCTGATGTTGTTCTACTGACTGCTAATGAGGCTGAGATGATGTTTGGCAGCTGTATGCAGCCACCTGCTTTTATAGATCTTCAGCACTCAAAGTGAAGATGTTACATAGCAGGATAGCTGGGGCTCTGTAATTATTCATTGTTATTTTCAACTTACTCAAGGTTAGTTTGGGTTTGGTTTTTGTTTTTTTACATTGCAGAATTACCTTATATTTTCAACATGAAAATCTTTCTACTATAGACTCAGTTATGTATGAGTAATTTCTAACTTTCCCTGGAAAGTTTCTTTATCTGCAAGAGAAAATATTTTTACAGACAGCAATAATCTAAAACTTTTTAAATATTAGCTCATCAGGGAGAGTGTGAGGGTTTCTTTCACTGTGGTGGTCTTGGGGTGGGGTTTTTTGCAGGTTTGAGTTTTTTGTTCAGTGTTTTGATGGTATTCTTTTTCATTCATAGAAACGTATCAGAGGCCTAGGCACAGATTGGCTCGTTTCTTTCCATCTCCATGAGGAATTTCCAACACACCGAAACACTAAATCTGTTAAACAATATTAAATGATGTTCACTGAGTGACTTAATCAAAACCTTTAATTTGACCCAATTATAGGGAAAAAAATTAAATTAAGAGAAAAATTCTACTAGAATTCTTCTGAAGTTATCTACTCTTCATCTACATAAGCGTTTTTCCCTACAGCAATGCTTTTACTCCTAATAGAAAAGCAAAGAGGACTAGTCTCTATTTCTCCTGTTTGTAGGACCAGAAATTTTGACTACTTTTTGCTTTTGCTATTGTGATTGACATATTCAGGAAAAAAGGTAGTTTCTCCAAGAAAACTTTCTGAAACAAATATTTATTTTGAAATAACTAATTCAAAGTCTGTAATTTTTATCTCCCTGTGTGAGATGTGCAGGCAACACATTACAGTGCATTTTGTACAGAACCACAACAGATGTAAATCATAGAATGGTTTGAGTTAGAAGGGACCTTAAAGATCATCTAGTTCCAACCCTCCTGCCATCAATGGAGACACCTTTCACTTTTCACCTTTCATCCAATGTGGCCTTGAACACTGCCAGGGATGGGGCATCCACAACTTCTCTGGACAAGCTGTTCCAGTGCCTCACCACCCCCACAGTAAAGAATTTCTTCCAGACATCTAATCTAAACCTCCTCTCTTTCAGTCTGAAGCCATTCCTTGTCCTGTCACTACATGCACTTGTTCGAAGTCTCATGTGTAAACACATAGTATCTTAACATATATTTTTATATTCTTCAAATTGATTAGTTATTATCAAACCTGATTTCATAAAGATTTTACCTAATTAGCAGCATACCAAAGACAGGAATGAAAAGTTAAAGACTATAAATTAAAATGCTATGCACTTACACATTCACTCTAAAACGCATTTTTAAAACAAACAAAAAAAAGCTACTATCACAAATAAAGATACAGACTAGCCTAAGGAAAATGTGAAATACAAGTTAAATAATTCAGTTCTTGGAATAAACATCAGGATTTGTTTTCTGCTTTAGGTGCTATGATAACTAGGCAAGACCTGTAAATCATCTGCTGTATTACTGAGAAGATTACTTCAGCAAACACAATCCTAGACAAGATACAGCCTCAGAAAATCTAGACTGGAACAACAGGTTGGATCCTGACACTTCACAGCAAGCAGCTGCACATATTCAAATTCTTTGATCACTTTTTCATAACTGACAGTACTACAAAATGAATGCAATGAAACCAGCCTAATGCTCAGACTGACTACTGAAGTCACATGAGGTTTGGCAGTATTTGCTGTGTACCTTCATGGTATGGTTTGAGTGAATGTCAATCTTGAGACCAAGCTACTGAAAATGTAGTCACATAAGAGCATTAAAAGATTGGTAAACCATCTAATAGCTATTCATTGAGCTAAAGGAAAAAAAAAAAACATTTCTGATATCATCAGCATCAGAGAAGACTCTTAAAAGCCACAGTCTGGACCAAAGGGTCCTGAATTGTTATTAGCCACACGAACATTACTGGACCATGAAAACGTAGCAAAGGAGGGGTAACAATAATCACTTGGAGACAGAATTTTCTTCCTTGTCTCCTGCTGGATATCTCAAAGACTGTAAAAGATTAATTTCTGAGAACCCAGGCATAGCCAATTTTTAATTTAATTTTCTTTTTATTAGGTTTTGCATGGAGGGTGCATTGTTTCGTGGTTTTTTTGGTTTAACTAGGAGCGGACACTGAAGATCCCTTTACCCTAACTGCACTTCAACACCACAAAAGTCATGAACAGGACAACATCCATTTCTGGGCAAAGAAGATGTTGATGGAGACAGTTTTTCTTAGTCACTTTTGATAAGAAAATTTAAGACTCCCAGTGAATCCAAATTCTACTTTACAAAAAAAACAAACAAGAAAACCCAAACACATACACAAAAATAAAATCACAATTCACATTAAATAAGGAACTACATTAAATATAAATATACTGCCTTACTGTGCAAATTCACTGAAGAAATAACCTCTACTAAATCCTATCCACACATATAGCAAGGCATCTAAGCCAGTAAATCCTCACCAATCTTTCCAATGATTAGCAGGATAAAAATCCCAGACCAGCATCAATTCTTGATGCATATATAAGGGAAAAAAGCCAAAGGAAAGTATCTCTAGGGCCTCTCAGATACACGGATGCTTACCGATACGAACCAGGAGAAAATATGGGGAAAAAAAGAAAAAGGAAAAAACATTCCTAGGAAAAAGTATGGGTATTTCAAGAATTTGTTCAAAATTACTAGGAGTGAACAATAAACTCTTTAAAACTATTCTCTTTTAATTTGTATCTTAATTAATCTTTCCAAGGGAGACTGCTTTAAGTGGAACTTTCACATCCTTTTCTATCTATTACAACAATTTGTTGATGCCTGGACAAGCAATGGTGACATTCCACATGAACTAAAGACAACAATTCAAGCAGGTTTTTCCTATAGACCTAAGGAAGGTTCCAGGCAGCTAATATACAAAATTGTTTGGTCTCAGCTTAAATCTCACCAGTACATCTTCCTTCAATAAAAACAATGACAACCTCTTACTGCTTTAAGCTCTTGCTAGAGCAAGCAGTGGGACTCACAATTCTTCAAGGCACACCTCAAAGTTCCAATTCCTACATTGTTTTTGCTATACAAGATAGATTTTTTATTTTACATTTTCTAAAAGCTGATAAAAATTTCTGCTTGATTTCATTACATGTTTTGTGTGTTTTTGCTGTTTAGAGGAAGTTAGCACAACAGATGATGAGGAATTTATAAGTTTTAGAAGTTTATTATAGCAAGGAATTACGTTTGTGTACTGACTATACAGTTGTCATCCACAAGTCACTGCAAGAATAAATTCTCTAAAGCACTGCCAGATTAATTTAAACTTTTTTTCTAATCACAGTGCAGTAAAACAAAGTAGAACAAAATTCTGCATTGTATCCACTATAGTAATAAACCTATTCATAGTATTAAACAATAAAAAGTGGTGACAATAATCATCACATCAGTGGGAGCACTACAGCCAGAAAGCCAAATTCTGGTATAAACCTTTTATAAGAAGAAATACTTCACAATGCACACTGTCAAATTGCATACGACATTCCTACACAAATAGAAAGTAAAATTGGAAAGCAGTGCCTTATTAATGAAAGTGTCAAGCAAAATATGCCTTACCTGAGTTATTCCACTGGGAGGGATCTTGTATAACTGCAGCTTTTGCTTCAGTAGCTCAGGATCACTGTGGCGGAATGGGCACCCTGACAGTAAAAAATAAGCAAGCTCACAAACAAGGCTGTTTACTCAGGAGTTAGTGCAGTAAGGCACTCAAGAGACCAGCTAAGCTGTTCCTAATTGTCTAACAGCTTATTAATAGGAAAAGTTAATTACCCATGTGTACAATTGCTTACTTTTTTTTTTTCTTTAAATAATTACTCTACTGCAGTTATCAGGGCACCACAGGCTCAAGAGTCACATAAAATATCCCACCATAAACAGGCCACAATTCTCTTTCACTGACAGGAAAACAGTTTAAGTTAGTTCCTTATTAACACTGATAGTGTTGGTACATTTAATAGCTGTAGAAAAAAATCCAAGAAAATAAAAGTAATGAGAGACAACTGATCTTTAAAAGCACAGTCTGTTGTAAAAATATCACTTTATAAGTACCTTAGAAAGTTCAAACACCTAAGTAACAGTGGAATATTTTTGTCCCAGAGTGAGTTTTTAAGACACAACTGAATGAATGACTTAGTGCTAGCATAACAGTGAAGCTAGTGCAGGTTTTCATGTTTGGTGATACACTGTTAGGGGTTTTTAAAATACCCTAGCAAACTTCATAATTCCTATATGATTGAATTAATATCTGAGAACACCTCTAATTGGTAATTTCTTAAAGCATCTGCACATTTAAAGTCTCCTTGAACTGCATGACACAATGTATATAAAAACAGTAGTTATCAAGACTGGTAAGTTCAAGAACAGTTCAAGACCACTATGGTCTGGAATTCAATACATACTTTAAGAGACTACAAGAGGGAATAGCTTCTCTAGCCAAAGGATTCTACTGTTCAGAAACATTTGGGGTTTTTACCTTTAGTGACTCACCATGATAATCCCCTTGACTTGGTGGATTGGACATGATAATCTTCATGCAGCTGTATGGGGTATAATCAGTCCTCTTTCCTTCTTTCCCATAGTTATGGCGAATGCTGTAAGCATATCCTTTGTCAAACTGAATAAAAACAGAAGAATAAATTCTTACACATTGGATCAGTAATTCTATCTGCTCTGCAAATAGAAATATTGAATGACAAAATAAATTTTCCAAACATATTCAAATTGAGGAAAATAAAAACCTAGCTGCTTGCTGCTAGCTTTGGGTTTTATATTACATTCAGTTGCATTTGTACATATACATGTTTTACAGATACACCACAAGAGAAGTGGGTAACTGCACTGACTTAAGGTCTTTTTAGCTGATTCTGTAATGGTTTTACAGATAAGATGATTTAAAGATCAAAATTTTGAACCCCAAAATATTAATAAATGGAGAAAACATGGTCATTGTAGATCTTTCACAAATATCCATAAATTGATTGTCTGATCAGGGAAAAGAAAACAGAAATATAGACTTCTTTACTCAAGCTCACATTCTTGTTCTCCCAAAGTATAATGCTTCACCTACATTTTCCTTCAGCACTGAAGTCCAATTCATCACATTCTAAAATGAAGTGTATTTTGCTTGTATAAAAAAGATTTTCTCTTTTGTATACCAATAGACTATCAACTCCTCCAATAAAATGAAACCTCCTAAAGTAATATAGATGTAATCAAACATTTATCTTTACAGCTGAGCACAAAGCTATCAGTATATCATTTTAGATAAGTCCTGTGGAGACCATTCAATTACATGAGCTCACGTCATTTTTACGTGGTAATAGGTGACATAAAATCTGTAGTACAATCAGATTACTTAACACACAGACTCCATTAAGTTGCATTAGCTATTATAAGACATCAAGGAACATTTGTTCAAATACCATATTTCTAGTTCTAACAACCACAAATATGATAAAATAATGAAGCATCATATTTAGAATTACAAATCTTCAGTCTCTCTTCACCTCAAAAAAGAACTATGACAATACATAAAAGGAACAACTCTGCTCTTGCTAAATTCAAAATTATAGCACTAATCTTAAATTCTGCATCTACATATGGGTAATTCCCATAAGAATTTAAGTTTTCTTCTCAAAAACAACTTTCAGTTATTTACTCTGACTCTGGTATTTTGCTAATAGAAGACAATGTAATGTACTGAGAAAAATCATTCAAACATACAACTGCTAGCACTACTACTGCAAGGAAAACTCTCATTTCTACAGATACAAGTCATTCCCTGTTTCGCCTGTGGATGTCCAAATAGTACTTCAGAATATTCATATACCTATTAAATCTCTTGACAGGCCTAAAAATGACAAAAATAAAATAGAAACATAAATGGATTTTTCTTCATATAAAACATTTCAATGTTTTAAAAAATATAGTTACCTGAAATTCTGTAATATAATATGCAAATATACATGATAAATGTCCATAAAAACATACACAAACTTCGAGAATAAAATCCTAAACTGCACCTGATTCAAACAGTAGAAAAGAAACCTCTCCATCAAGATGCTGCTCATAATCAAATCAATGCATGAAGAAGACTAATATTCAGCACTCATCCCTAATAAGGCTTAAGACAGCCAAAGCTCTGAACAAACATTGACTAATTAATCCATACTGTGCATTTGACAAAGTGACTTTATTCTACTTTGAAGGACTTTTTAAAAAGCAGGAAGGGGAAGAAAAGAGAGAAAGCAGCATTTTGTTTTTCAGCATAGCCACAGGCAGGATCAAGCAGGTGGGAATACTCCTTCCTATCTAGTCAACCTTTTTACTCAGGAGATAAAAGAACTGGTTGACTGAATAGCAAATGAACATTCCTTTTTCTAGCAACAGAGTCGGGCTTACCAAGTCATCATTAGAAAGAATTCTCTAGGTGTGTGCACACACTCAGAAGGGCCAGGGAACAACTCCCCACTCCTTGCCTGCTGGCCAAGTCCTGCTGCTGCCCCTGCTGGAGCTGAAAATGGTCTGCTTACGCCAGCAAAGATTAAATACAAAAATGTGTGCATTTTAATTTCCAATCTCTGCATGAGCCTGTTAAACTGAAGATGGAATCTGTGATCCTGTAGCCACCTATTCTTCTACCCAGAAGCTCTGGAATCTTTCTTCCTTTTCAAAAGACTAATCAAAGCACATTTCATCTTCTTAACAAAGGATATTTGAGCAAGCAATTAAGTTAGACTAAATTATTTTTTTTCAAGGGTAAAGCAAATTGCGACTGCTTCAGGATGTACTGCTTAGTTTCCTAGAAAATTAACACCCCTCTTGAACAGTTCTGTATACTAAAATCTTGAGCTGTACTTTTCACATCACTTGCCTTAATGCCCCCAGAAATTACTTTTAGTACCTAACTCATTACATTATGCTGAGAAGCAGCTCTTGCAGTAAATAGAAACAACAACTACAAAATAACACAACACGGCCTTGGGACAGGGTGGATATTTTCTCATTGCTTTCCTGTAATCCTGTTTGGTTCTCAAGTTTTTGCAGCGGCAGATGGCAGAGAGTAACACAGCTACGCGGTGCAAGTTGGCACATGTGCAGTTACATGCTTCACTGAGAGCTCTCTCATCCTTGTGATTCAGCTTTTCTTATCATTGATCACGGAAACAGGATTTTAGCAGGGCCAATATCCGACAGGCTGTGTGGTCATCCTCAGCGGGAAGAAACCGTGAATTGCAGCATTTCATTACGGAAAGCACATCCTGCAGAACAGCCTTCTTTGTACACTGAGGAATGAACCCCATGGTCAGCCTCGTTCTTTTCTAATACCATTACTCTAGGATGTGCACAAAGGAAAAAAACCCTGAGGAGCAACCCCTTTTGCTAGAGAAAGCACCAAGGTATAAAATTAGACATGTTTGAAACCTGTAGAAACAAGAAGGCAGAGGGATCTGTCCCTCCCTATTTATTTTAATGCCCCAAATTGAAATGGGCGTTCCTTTAACAGAATTAATTATACACAGCACATATCATCAATGTAGGTGTTAGCAGTGTCATTCTAACTGCTTATAAATTGCTTGGTTTTAAACTATTTTAGAAAAACAGCTTCAAAACCTGTATAACTACTATTACCATCTATTCTAACTTCAATCTACTAAAACGGCATTATGGCAACAACCTTTAAAAGGTCAAACTCAATTAAGTAATTGAAAAATCACCAAAATTTTTTTGTGATTTTTTTTAAGAACTTTTGAGGGTCATACTGAACCCTGAACTTGCTCAACAGTAATGATGCTGCAGGAGCAAGTACATTTCACTTGTACTCTGTGTGGCAGTTTCCACTGAGATGAAACAAAGAATACAAAACCAAAAAATGATTCATAGAAAAGCTGGGTACATTCTACACATACCACCATAGTCTGTGCTAATCAATGGAAATGGCCAAAGTTACTATGAAAACGTAATATTGAAACAATGTCATTCCATTATTGAGACGATCTACTGGGGGTCACACTTGACAGCAAGGATTCTCTGCAATTTTTTAACTGTATGTCCCACATCAGGACTATCTCACATACTTTGCTTCTATTTAGCTCTCGGAGCTTTCTAAAATCTGCAACACATTTATAATTTACATGTGAGGTGTATAGGCCATGGCTTTGGCAAGGGAGAAAGATCAAAAAATTTGTCTTGTTTAAACAATGAACTGGTTCACACTGAAGTCAAGAAGCTGAGACAAAGACAGCCCTATCAAAAATTGTCACTTGGATTTTGGAACTTGCAAGTCTAGGCATTAGCAGCAGTGTGAATTTTTGTTTTAAAAACTGCAAGTCAATTCTCAAAGCTTTAACTTGATCACTGAAGACAAATTTCTTTAAGGACCTCTCTATCCTCCAGGCATGGCTATAGGATGCACATGATGTCATCAGCAGTGCACTTCAGACCAGACAAGTGGGAAGTTTTGAGGTTTTATGCACCAGTATTTGCTGTAATGAACTGACATATCCATTGTGTGATGCTGAATATATTAACGATGATACTGGGTATCCTGGTGACACTCAAGCTTTCTTAGACAACTTCTCCCTGTCAGAAACAAAGCCCTTAGTACTGATTAGTGGGATAAAACCAGTAGTCCAAAGCCAGAATCAAGGAGGTTTGGTAGATTGTTCACTTGCTATAGATAAGTGTACTGTAACAAGAAACTCACATTTTGCTTTTATGTGATATATTCACATGAGTATCAGGGTAAAGCAGATTGATTTGCCTAATAAATGTTAGTTAAGACACACGTACTGTACTAGATAGCCTTTGCTAGAAGATACACAAGTTATAAATTATAGTATAAATATAAACAGATAAATATAGATATCTAAAAGCTATAAATTTGCAACTGGTACAGCCCAAGAGCAGATTATCATGTTCCAGATAGGAACTTCAGGGAAAGCTATTTTCAGCAAGCTCTGGTCACATAAGCTCATATGAGATCTTTAGATATGGAACAAGGATGTACCTCAAATGGACCATTCAGCAGCTGCATGTTCTCCTTTGAAGGAAAGTTTTCAACAGACAGAGTAGGGAAGTATGTGTCATGTCTGCCCCATAATTATCAGTTTGATATAACAGAATACACTTTCAAAAGAGAACTACAACAAATTACATTCCCCAGGCACTCCAGACACTGAACAACAGGCATCATGTCATCACTGACAGTTACTTTCCTTATATCACTTGCCATATTTGCAGATTAGTATCTGTAAATAGAACTAGGTGCCCCATAAAATTTTTATCAAATCTAATATTCAGCATGCATATTACGATGGAAAATAACTTACTGGCAGGTCTTGCAAGCGTGGTATGCTCAGGCTCACAATTCCACAAAACTTTAGTATTTCAGTTAAAACTACTTTTATATATTCATATGCAATTTTATGTGTCTATTCCTTAGAGTACTGGGAAATTTATTTATTTAAAATCTATCAACTAAGCAAAATGGTGTACTAACTTTGTCTAGCTTCTTGGCTGACCAGCAGACTAGTTCCAAGTCTGCAAAATTCAAAGAAGTAATGGCTTAACACCTCTTTTTTTTTAAACAGTCATTGGGTAATTTCCTGCCTAAAATTGTTGAGCCTTTATAGATAACAGCTTCAGATTCATAAATTTATCGCACACAGTTGTGTAGCTTCTGAAATAATTGGTTCTCTTTTTCATCCACTTCCTAGGCAGTCACTCAAATCATTACTGTTGACACTGCTTAGCTGGCATATCTTTATCCAAGCAACTTCTCTTTTTCTAAGCTCATTCTTAAAATAACCTCAACTTGTGATTATCTCTTTGCAAGCACAGTTGTCATTTAGGAGCACAAATAAATGCTTCTCTAGCTGCCAACAACTAAAAATTATCCTAAATTATCATCCTGTAGCCCAATTTCTACCTCAAAGATACAGATCAGAGACATCACCTAAAACCGTGCTGGAAAACTAATACATTGTGTAGCAGTCAGCACAGACCAATTTGCAGCAGTATAAAAAACCTTTTCCCCTCCAGTTCCAGCATTTACAAACTACATGAGGCAAGAACCACTTTGCCCTGGATAGGCTTCATCTACTGTAAGGAAATCAGAAAAGTTTTGTATCAGTCAAACACTTTGTATACTACCCTCATGAGCATAAAATGTGTGGCTGATGAACTAGCAAAAATCTGATACCATAGGCTTTTATTTACAGCAGTCTTAAGCTTGCCTTTGGTATAATTTAGCTAAATATATAATTTATGTACACAATTTCTTCACACATTTACATGCACCAAGACTTTGAACCTGGAAAAGTAAAACATAAACCACAGCAGGCTGTCTTCTGCCTCAAGACACTGCATCACATTACCAGCACAACACATCTTAAAGCCATCTCCTATAACAACTTGATTCTTCTTAGGCACATACTCGGTTACCTACAAAAGATTTTACTAGCCACTTCAAAACATTGAATTATTTCTCTCTGTATCTAAATTATTCTAATGGTTTCAGTTGGGATAAAGTTAATTTTCTTTCCAGTAGCTGGTACAGTGCTATGTTTTGGATTTAGTAAGAGAATGATGTTAACACACCAATGTTTTTGGTTGTTTATAATTAGTGCTTACTCTGAGTCAAGGAATTCTCAGTTCCCTATGCTCTGCCAGCAAGGAGGTGTACAAGAAGCTGGGAGAAAGCACAGATGGGACAGTTAGCTAAGGGATATTCCATACCACAGAACATCATGCACAGTACATAAACTGCTCTAAGTTGGCTGAGTGCTGCTGGTCACTGCTTAGAAACTGGGGGACACTGGTCAGCACATGGTGGGCAAATGTACTATGTACCACTGTGGCTTGGCTGGGGAGGTGGGAGAGGTCCTCTATTTTTATTTTGATGACTAAGAAAGTTAAACACAAGCAGAATAGTAACTAACCAGACATCTAAATCTAGACATCTCCCATTATCAGTGGAGGTCAATGCAATCAGAGGAGTCTGGGGAGCAATTCCATTTGCCCTAACATAGGCACCTAGAGGCTCATTAAATAAATCATTCTCTAGACACTATTGACTATAGAGGCTAGATTTCTATTGATCATGATGGCATCTTATAATCCAAGTGCAAAGAGAATGTATACCAAGGAGGAAAGAAATTCAGTAGGTCTGTATCAAAACTGAGAGAAATCCATACTTATATGTATACTACAGGTGAAGCTGGATGAAGACCGGCCAGGGACCAAAGTCCAAAAAGTAATTTCCTACTGCTTATTCAAGCTCTATCAATTCCCTAAACAAGAATGTTCTCATATGATGTTCCACAGTTTTATTTTAATTTTACCCTAAGCCTCGGATTTTCAAATGTGGTAGCATCACTCAAAGAGATTCGGTGACTTGGACTGAAAAGCATCCCTTCAGCCAAACTGATGAAGTTATCAAAATTTGATACAACTGTTGCAAAAAACCCTGCCTTTTACTGAGACATGGTTAAACCTCTTGGACAAGGATCAATGACAGAATAAAAGATTAAGTCCCAATCACATGTTTCAAGATATCAGCAAATCCTCAGTGTAAGTACCGATTAAAACAAATTGACTTATTTTCTTGATAAATTGGTCATTGGAAAAAAAAAAAAACCAAAACATTCTCAAAATAAAATTACAAGGAGACTGAGTAATGAATAAATTTCCTCAGGCTGATAAGTATTCCTTATGTCTACTCTACAAACATATAGACTTAACTTTTCTGAGGCAGTCATAAAAGAATGACAAAAGCAAGTCAATAAAACACAAAACAGTACATAGATAGCTGATGTTTGTCAACTCTTTTGAACATAGAGTAAACTACATATTGGAGCCCTCCTAATAGCACAGTTTGGCTCAAGATCACTTTCTCTCTCTCTCTCTCTCTCTCTAAAAACTGGCATTCTCTAAAATATCTGCTGTAAAACCAATTTTTTTATTTATTAACAGGACAATAAAAGACAAAATCACATTTTGAGATAATGACCAAAAAGAAGTGCAGAAAACCAGGTATCAGCCCTTGCTGTCATAATAAAGAGAACTGCTTACATATAAAGAACATTTTATATTCTATCTTATGCAAAGTGCACTATAATCAAGACATATTTCAACTCTAGACTGCAATTATGACAAGAGCCTTTCTACACTCGACAAAAGAAAGCTTGTTTTAAAAATAGACAAGACCATTTTCCTTTTTTTTTTTTTTGTTTTTTTTACTAAAAGATGACTTGACTGCAGGGAAAATGGGAACAGAAGAATAAAGAAGCTCTACTACCAGACTGCTCTGAACTGTCTCAGAAGAAGTAACACACATCTCATTTTTAGTGCCTGCTGTAAACTTCTAAAAACAGAGAAATAACTGTGGCAACAAAGCACAAGAAGGAGCCAAACTACTGCAATTGTTTCGGCGTGTTTTTTTTTAAAGTTTGTTAGAGTTCACTAGTATTGCCCTAGTTCTTATGCCCTAAATTCAACTCCATTAAGTAGATGAAACAGAAGAAAATAAATTGGAACTTAAACAGCAAATCTTGCCATAAAGACCACATGCTGCCACTCCCGCATGTACAGCAGGGGGGAAAAGAAAGAAAGGAAAACAGGGAAACAGAAAAAATTAACAAACCCCAAAACCTCAAAAAATCCACAAACAAACCATACTTGAGGGACATGTTGTTTTCCTCCTTTGTGAGTGGACTTAAGAAGGGATGCAGGGAGCAGTAAAAGCTCAGCACATGCCATGTTATGTGGAATTCAGTTTCAAGCCAAACAGCATTGTATGTTTCATACAAAAACAGAACCCAACCTTCTTTCAAGAAGTAGTAGCCTCCACAATGTTGAAATACTTAAGCCCTATCACAGTCATTTCTGTTTCCTAAATCAATATATTAAATTTCCAAAACATAAATTGCACATAGAACATGTAATGTATGAAGAGCTGTTCTGTCTTTATTCATGAGATTCAACAGATTTCAAAGACATGAGGGAGAGCGTTAAATCAATTCTGAAAGTAAATGTACATTTTTATTTACATCGTTCCTATTGTGGTATATCAGCAGAGTGCACATTTGATACAACATGCTGCTTTTCTGGATCACTGAATATGAAATATAGCCATGATTTACTGGCTGAATATAGACAGATGGACTATGACAGCTATATGATATTACAGCAATTACATGGATATTATCAAACAAAAGTATTCAGAATTCTGGGGTTTGTTTTGCAAACAGTTTATACAATTACACAATATCTGAATGCTTTATAAAATAATTTTAAAATATTATTTAAAATAAATGTATCAAGGTTAGAAAACCATTCTATCAAAACTTTTGTGAACAAAAGGCACAGGAACAGAACAGGAAGAGACTGCTATGTCATTCATCTTGTCCTGGAAGGTAATAAAAAGATACAGATGAAAAGATCTGCATCTCAAAAACTGCTAACCCTGTCTCAGAAGTTGGGGTAAACAGCCAAAGACCTTAAACATATTACCAGTGGTGTGTGCAGCAATGTGCAGAGGGTATTTTTCAGCAGATGGTTAGAGGGAGCTGTATGGTTAAGAAGGTATTCTAAAGAGTCTGCTAAAAGCTCTATATTTAGTGATACTCGGATACTTCACAATCCCTAAACTTAGAAATTTATCAGCCAGATAGGCAAATCCATCTATTACTTTTCTTAAAATGTCATGGAATTACTTTCTTGCTGCTGTGTGGGCCAATAAAACAGAAACGTCTTCTGACAAGTACAGTCTGACTACACCAATAATAGAGTGCAAGACTGACAAGTGGTTCAAAACTACAAAAGGAATCTTAGAAAATTCAACATTCGATTTTACACATGAAGTTCTAAAAAGACACTACATCATGGAAGATCTACAGCGATGAGTGTTGCTGAGAATAAAACAAGTCATAAGAGAGCAGATTCTGATCTACATTCGTTTTAGTACAGGAAAGATAATTATTGCTTTCACTCTCTCCACTGCAAGAAACTTATCACCAACCAGTTCATACATTTTATTTTTAAATACAGATTTCTGTGTCTAATATGTAACAACTACAAAAAGCGATCCTATTTCTTTTTATGCTAGCTAGCACGGTTAAACATCACTAAAACTACACCAGCACCGTTAATGTCCTGGAAGAGAGACTACAGCTACAGCTCTTCTCTATCACTAAGACATGCCACAGACTGAAAGACTGCCCAAAATTTTCCCTTTTAGTGTAATTCAGAAGATGAAAACTGAAAATCATATATTTTTAACGGGTTAAAAAAAATGCTGAATAAATTAAACCACTTTCAAGTGCATAATCAAAGGCAAATGCCACCATAACTTCGGCATCACAACAATGACTGCAGAGTTCCAGTTTTAACTAGAATAATTGAGAAAACTGAAAAAGGGATTGAGCTTGGAATGAAAGAGCACACATTTTTACCATCACTTATTACTGTGATTCCTCAAATATTTATGTGCACACTATAGTCTTCATGTATATTACAGTCTAATACTCTTTAATGTTTTCTAGTACCTCATCTTCATTGGAGTCCATTGGAATAG
Source organism: Pardalotus punctatus (assembly GCA_013400915.1). NCBI lineage: Eukaryota > Metazoa > Chordata > Aves > Passeriformes > Pardalotidae > Pardalotus > Pardalotus punctatus. The sequence continues at coordinate 549,450 of VZTX01017516.1, read as the reverse complement.
CATCCATGAAACAAAAATGTGGAGAAAAATAATGGGTTTACACCAGGTCCATGTCATTTAAGAAATACTGCTTTAAGATTTTGAATCTATTATGCAAAAATTAGTGCTCTTTAATTAGAAATTTCTGCAACAAAAATACTGTCTTATGAGAAAAAGTTATAAAATAAAAGATTTTTGTCAATATTCCTAAGCTTAGGTAACTGTAAGATACACTGATGCTGATTTTTAAGTTAAGGCCTCAGAAAAGAAAGTTTCAGAGGGAAATACACAGAGATATGACTGAGTTTAATATGCATGTATATGAGCTACAGGGCATAATTAGAATGTAATTATGTCTCAAAGACATTTCCTCCTTAGCATCCTTAACTTCACTGATAAACCTGTAAGCACCTTGAGTTTAAAAGGTCAGGCAATATTGTTTAAAGTCAAAAAAATTCTTACAAGTAAAAGGTAAAAAAGTAAGGGTTTGCTTTGTTTTTATTCTTTCTAGTGCTCAGAACTTCCATTGTGTCAGTCAAAAAAAAATTGTAATGCAAACTGAAAGAAAACAGTATCAAGTGAAATTACAGATTATTGCCCTGCTAAAAGGAACAGGTGCAGCATCTACCATTGGACAGGGTGTGCATGTATGGTTATTTATACATTTATATAAAATCGTAAGTTAACAGTACCTTTTCAGTGATGATTGCATATATAGCATATGGGCAGAAATGGTGAAAATTACTTTCATCTTATATTCCTGAAATAAGTGGAAATCTAATCTTACATTCACATCAGATTTCTCATCATCTGACTTCTTATGTGTCAACCACAATTATGATGTGCCTTGTTATTTGCCTAATTTGGAACCAAAAGTAAAACAAATTATTAGAGAAACTGCCACAGAACAAGTCCATATTTTTTGTTTAGCAAAGAGGTCAGAGCAGCAATACCTACAAACTAGCACATATTTGTGTGAGGATTGTGAACAATGTAGATGCTACTAGTAAATCTCTTTGCAGCAAAGTCAGAATTTTTTATCCATTAGGAAAGCAGAAATGGTATAAACTGCTTTGTAGAACTTGAATTATTAATCATATCAGGCAGCAACATCCATAAATGCAACATGGCATGTTATTTTAATGACAGCAATTTCATACTATTATTTATATCTAAGTCCTAATAAAAATCATTATCTGATGCAAACAACTTTAAACAATTTTGATTTGATCTCACGATGCTTAATTAAACAGGAAGCACACAGCTATCTCTGGCTCTGATTAGATGAGCTAATTTTCTGCAGTCTTTCCAGAATCATTGTGTACACAAGACTAAACACAAGTAACACTGACAATGCTAATAGGAACTTCCCTCTAGCCATGGTTATATCTTTACAGGCATTGCTAATCATCTCTACATTTGATACAGTCAGTAAGGAATCTTACCCCAGTTCCTCCCTATGCTTTGGCAGAATTTAACAGGACTCTGCAAGACGTTATTCAAGTATGATCACAGAAACATAGAATCATTTATGTTAGAGAAGACCTTTAAGACAGAGTCCAACCGGAAGCCTAACGCTGCCAAATCCACCACTAAGCACACCCCTAAGAACTCTCGTAATTGGAATACAAACAAATGCAACCCCTGTGAGCGTGCTTCCTCAGTCCTCTCACTTCCAGAATCCAATACAGATCTCCTTCCTACAGCTGGAGTCAATAGGCACACAAAACAAATTGACAAAACCAAAGCATGCACACCAGTGTGTCAGTAATAAACCAACAGGACTCTCACGAGTTTTCAAAATTCTGAAGCACTCCACAAGAGAAGGGAACAGAATGCTAGTAAGCATAAGCAAATGTGCACAGGACACACAGGACATGAAGGACACAAAGGACAAATTCCCACCTACAAAACAGCACTTTAAGTAACAATATATAACAGCAAGCATCTTGCACAGACTTAATATACATACTGCGACAGCCATAAAGCCAAAAAAAAACTAATTTTAATGGCAATTGAAGCTTATTTCCATTCAGCTAAAGAAGGATATGATGATTCTATGATTCTAAATGCCATGGCCAGATCACAGAGGTTTTGCAAGGAAATCCTACTTGTCAGGCTTAGCTCCAACCGTTCATATGGAACCAAATGGGGAAGAATAATAGCTGCCCACAACATAAGTCCTCAGGATTTTCAGTTATTTAAGTCTAATTCCTCACTGCTTATTAGCAAACTACCATAACCAAAGGAAAAAAAACAAAATCTTTTTCCAGATACAACCAACAAGAATACTACTCAGTCAAGCTGATATGTAACACCAGCAATCCATACATTTAAAGCTTGAAGTCATGCTTTTAATTCTCATGCCTATTTGTATAAATTTTTACTATAAAACAAATTTACTCAAAACTCCTCTTCTGCATATTGCTTATTAAAATACAAAAGGGACTCCAGACGATTCTCTTCAGCCAAGATCAAGGCAGCTCATTGATCTCAGCAGCCATCTGTCTTCAAGTGAATATCACCTTCAACAACAGTTATGTCCCATTTGAACAACGCACCTGTTATCCTCCAGGCTTCAATTTGTATGCAAAAAAAAACACTAAGGAAGTTTTATGAAAGGAGTAGATCTCCTGATGTTTGACTCCCTGACATAAAGATGATTTCTGGAAACTACCATGACTAGCTTTTTAACTTGCTGTTCAGTGTATCACTGTCTCAGAGGCTGTTCAGATCCTAACAACCATCTCAACATCTAACTCAGCATCTTGGTTGAGTCACTTCACAGTTTTGCACAAATACTCTGATTTGATAGACTTGGCTTTCTTTTCTTTACCTGGTTCTTTTCTTTAGCCTTTGGGGTCAAAATTCAAATTAAATATTAATTTTTACTTCAAATCTACATGCCTAAGATGTAGACCTTGGACCACCTACTCTCTTGAAACACCCCTAACAATTGCACATTACTGTATTTTTCTTTGAACTTGCATTTAAAGAAAAGGTTTAATGTAAATTAAACAGTAAGTTTGGGAATAAAAATGAGTCATGCAAATGAAAAATGTATTTTCATGTTTCTTCTGTCAATTAAATAATTTTTAGCCTGCTATTAAAAAATATCAAGAGCTAACTTTGTAGAATATAAAACACATTTTGAAACACACTGTTATAGTATTTTTACTTTCTTTATACTCAGTTATACTAGGTAAATATAGCCATTCAACATATAACAAATGTTATGAATGGAATGTAATTTTGCCAATACATAATAAAAATTATTTACTCAAAATCTTTAAAATTCACTTGTTCTATTTCACTACAACTAGAGTCTGAAATCATGAATTCCAAATAATCAAAGACAAATGTAGATAGTAAGCAGCTCTACTGAAGCTAATTTTTACAGTCACTGGTGGAAGGAAAAAAAATCTTGATTTTTGATTTTACGGTAAGTTTAACAGAAAAATACAATTTAATCAATAATCTGAATATCTCAACCCCTGATAACCAATGAACACAACAACAATATTCTTTACAATATCAACACTTTGTTACCATGACATAGTCCTCCACTTCTACAGAATTCAGGAAATAAGATCTTACAGCCAATATGTGCTACACTTTAATTACAATTTTGTTTTATATATCCTAGAAGAGAAAACATTTTCTTGAAGTTCTGTTTTAGTCTTTATACATCTCAGGAGAATTCAAGCCTGGCCACCTATTTACATTACAGTACTACTGATATACAATCCTTTTTTAATGCGATTTTAATCCATATAGAGGGATTTCAATTATATCTTTATCTCTTAGATGTTAAATATTGTGGCTTGCTGTTCAAAATGTCATTCTAGGCTGCAGATTTTTAAAGTTTAAATAACTCAAGAATAAAAATAGCAGATTACATTCAATTAGAGAATTATAATTAAAAATGTGACAGAATAAAGATCCTTTTCTGATTTATGAATAAAACGTTCCTAAAATAGTAGGTAGCAGTACCCAATATAAAGGGGGCAAGTAAGAAAAAAAATATATATAAGAGCAAATGAGAAAGTAAAATACCAAAACCAAATGTAACCAACTGACTGATAGAGAAAATATTCCTGGGGATTTAAGCAGGTGGAGGTTGTTTTTAAGAACCACATCATCCATGTATTATAAATTGCACTGGGGATAGCTATATGCGCTTAAAAGCACTGACCTGAAGAATACCAAGTCGCTACTTCTATTTTCATTTAAATACACAGGGCTTTTCAAATAATATAATAGTATAGACTGACAAAGCCTTAGAGCATAAACGCTTCTAATTTATATCTATCTATACATTATATTACTTTATTCTGTACTATCTTGTCTCCCTCTAGCGGCTGGCTCTCACAAACATGTGCTTCTACCTGGATTCAGCCCTGTCTGCAGAATAACAGGGGAACTCAGGCTGGAAAGGACCTCAGGAGATCCCTAGTCCAAGCTCCCCTTCACGGAATTTCTGCTTGGCCTTGGAAGAAATATTCAACAGCAGCTGTTTGCATTTAAGGTAAAGGCTCATTCTTGAATCCAGGCTCAAGAACCTCCTAATGATCATCTGGAAAAGAAATCAAAGGGCCAGGAAAAGAAAATCACTGGAACGACCTCATTGGGATGTACCTTCATCCTAAAGTTTCATTGTTTTTTAACAGAGCAGGAGACTCTGCATCCTTTGCATATTGATGCAGTCACGTTGTCTGTCCTCAGCTTCATACATGATCACCATGTGTGGAAGAAACACAGAAAATATATTAATAATCAGCTGAAGTTCAGAAGCTTCAATGTGAAGGGTTTGTTTCTTTACCAATAACAGATGCTGAGCAAGGCTGAATTTGACTAAACTTTCCTTTTCCTTCTTCCAGGAAAATATCTGTCATAAGGACCTTCACTAGCAGGAAGGGATGAAGAAGCGTATCTCAGACACCTAGAAAACAACCTGCTCCTTGCCGTTTGCCATCAACTGCGATAGCAAACAACGAGCCATATGAAACCACAGTAAATTATTCTGGAAGAATGAGTCAGGAAAAATAAGAGCCTTTGCTAGCCTGAGTGCTATCACAGTGCTGAGGAAAGAGTCCTAGAACACAGGGGCTAAAGAGCCACGTCTTCTTTTCGGTAAGAAATCACAAGCACAAGAATGCTGTTCTGTCACAAGGATAATTTTGCAAATATAGTAATACTCCAGTTTTGGAGATTTGTTAAATAAACAAATAAACCCCACACTCTTTCACAATTTTAAGATGTGCTTCAGTGGCATATGCAACAATAATAAAAACCAGTGTAATATCAAATTGTAATATCAAAGGAATTACTTTTCAACACAGAGGTGTATAACTAGCAACTGTTACTTCTGCACAAAGAGGTAAAAAATCAGAGTACTACAAGAGGGCATTTTGTACCACCATACACCAATTACTGCTAAGGAAAAAGAACAAGTAGCAAAAGTATAAGTAGCAAAGGAAAGCAAAAAGTGATGGGCTGCCTTCTGTATCAAAACCTCAGATCCAGGCTATTAACTAAAGAAGCAACTGAATAACACATTAAAGAAACTGATCCTGTGTTCCTTCTTTCCTTTGTTCAAAACAATGCATTATCTGTCAACTCCTCCTTTGCACATTCACAGGTTAATCATACAAATATATCTGAAAACAGTAACAAATCTCCACTACAATGATTTTGTTAGAGGACTTTATTTTCAACTATCAAAGCATTTTTACATCTGTACTCTTAATTACTTAATTTGTCTTGTCATCTTATTACCTTTGTGTTTCAAGTATTTTTAAATTGCACTGGAGTTACATTCCCTCCCCGCACCATTTTTTTTTACAGGGTCAAGAGTTGCTTTTTAAGCAAGAACAGTGAAAATCTATGAGAAATAATATCTGTCTAGAGTAAGATTACAATTTATAGAAAAAACAAAGCAGTTTTAAAATAACACTGAGGTTATGAAGCCAACTGGCACAACCATTCAGTCAGAAGTAACACATCTACTCCTATCTGGCAGTTGATCCTTTCATCTGAACAACAATAATTTACCATTTAGGCACTCTTAGCATAGCAATTTGCAGAGTCATTTTAATTGCGGTGCCTAAATTAGAAAATGTTCTATTTTGCACTCTGCGTTTGTCTCAGTTGTGAACATGCCAATAACATGACCATTCCTTCCCCTGCCCCATCAACAGAGCATCTTCACCAGTTTCAATGCTTTCTTTGTAGGTGCCATTTGATTTTTTTTCCTACTGACTACATGGTTACACACTTCATTCATACTTTACAGATTCTTTTCTAAAGGTAAAATATTCTTAAAAACTTTTCTATAGTGTTTTTATCAATGAGCCCTGAGGTATGCCTGGATCAGTTACTCAGAGTACAGGAGGAGTTCTTCTTGGTCCAAATTGTCCATATGACTATGCTCAGCCTGGAGACTATGCTTAGCCAGTTCGCGGCTAATGTGTTCATGGTAACTTCCATCCTGCTGAAGACTTGAAGTTGTGTGCCAAAAATTCTTGGGATTGAAAATTGGCATAGATGTTGCAGCCATTAAGGACAAAAGTGAACAAACAGTTTTGAAATCATAACCATTTCCAGCAAATTGAACACTCCCTCTTTGCAATACACGAGTCCATAGGTAATACATTGTTAACCTTAATCTTTACAAAGTATCATGCATATATCTTCACAATGCTCCAGTAAAATGAAACAGTATAATTATCTCCACTCTGAAAGAAAGGAGCAATGGCATGAATGCCAGAAAAGAAAAATGTCAAAAGAACAAAACAGAAATAAAAATTTTATTAATCTCCCTTTTTCCAGGACATTAAACGTTGTATGGCACTACTGTGAAAAACCACAAGCCACCAACCCCAGTTAGGGGCATGAAAGATTAGTTTTCCTTTTCATCCCAGTTTGAAGCTGGTTATCTAGAACTTGAAAAGGACCAATGGCAGTTTCTCACAGAACCTAATCCTGTAGCCCCATCCACTACCAAAACCTGTCCACATAAACCAAACACAACTAGTAATTAATTGACATTCCATCGCCAAATTTATTACTGCTCTTCAGAGATATTCTTGTAATATATATTGATATTAATATATTATTGATATTAATAGATATTGAAATATATACTGATATGTATACTGATATATATATAGATATATATATAGATATATATATAGATATAGATATATATATATATTCTTTTCTGAAAAAATGCATTTTGAAGGTTTTTCTAACAAACTATCTATCTCCTTTTAAATCATATCACATTTAAGGAACTAGATAAACAGAGGTTTAGATACTCATTCAAATCATACCTTTAAATCCCTTTCTCTTGCCCCAAAAATTTGCAGACAAGTTGATCTATCTTCTGAGTCTTGAAAGAGGCATATGTACCATAATTCATTTTAGCCTATTTTATTTTTTGCCCTGCATCTTGTATAAATAGTCATGGCCCAGAGAACCTAAGTTTACAGAAGATTGTCTACCAAGCACTCCAAAATACTTCACAGTACTCTGGAAGGCCTAGATCTCACAATATTAAAAACAAAGTATCACACTCCACACAAAACTGAGACAAGGTCTGAAACTCTGCTCTAACACATACCACAGGCCAAGCAAAGAAGATGAGAGAGGAAGCCTGCTTCATTCTACCTGAGCTGTTCAAGATAACGAGAAGTTCACAATCCTCCAAAAATTAGATATTACATCTTCCTCACCCACAATAGTCTCAAAAATATTGGCAAGAGTTAAACCAATGACTAATATGCCAGTAATACCTCCTATTGTACTGAACAGTATTTTCTCACTATTTCCTTGAACATATTCTTCTGTCTTCTGTCTCCAGTTTCTTTCATTCTTCAACTGCAGATTTGTTACAGTAAGACTGCTTCACACAGAGCTGTCCAATTAATAATTTTTTTTATTAGACAACAAAAAAGGCTAACATTGTCTTTCAGACAGTACTGTTTGTGGTCATTTATCTGCTTGGTGAATTAACTTAGTTACGTGGTACCTGTAATTCATAAAGGACATTGGTTTCCTAGTAATCTACTAGTAAGATTTTTCTAGTCCTCATCTATAAAAAGCCTCTTTATGGCTTGCCTTTTTCACCCATAGTTCAGGTGAATACCCAACGAAATGACTAAAATTATAAGCAAAGAGAGCAAAAAAACCCTCCCACCTATAAAATACATCACTTTACCTTTTGCCCAATTATCTACTTCAAAAAGCATCTATTCAAATCTGTAGCTCAATGTACAAATTAACTACATCCTCGCATTCACATACTGAGATATTTTTCATTTGTTGAATTACCTTATCTGCATCCACTTTTCCTCTGATAAATTCTTTCTTCCAAAATTCTAGTGCCTGCTCCAGAGTCAGGCCAATGCCTTTTAAGAAGAGTCCGTACTGCATCCGGCCTCCGTGACGGAGGTGGTGGCTGTCACGGAGAGCTCTGTGCAACTGCCGCATGCAGAGAGGGAATGACTTCACAGAGAGCTGACAAGAGAAGAATTTCTGTGTTAATGCATACTGAGCATTTCATCTGTAGGATATATGTTTACTGTGATTATTAATTAGCTCCATTTGAAAATGCCAATGGCTGGAAGAAAAGATATGCACGTAAAGAGAGCCGTGGGACTGAATTCATAATGCAAGTGAGTCCATAAACCATCCAATTCAATAACCATCTCAAGAAAAATCTAAAGGACAGAGTAATACAGGTGATAGTATCAGACTGTCTTCAGCTACAAAGTAACAGAGGTTTAATTGCTTTCAGGAAAAATATATTCACACTTTAATTACAAGATTTCTTGACTTTGCTTTATTTTAGCATCTGGAATGGCAAAGTGAACTCTGATAGAGTTTTGTGGGGTTGGAGACAGGAAGAGGATTTTTTTTTAAAAAAACATCACAAAAGTAAAATCCATTGCAACTAATCAGCAGGGTTTTTTCCCCTGAAGAATACTATTTCTCATAAAGCAAGATCTCAGAGACTAAAAAAAAATTGTAACATTCAAGTTTACTTGGGCTTTGCATTGTTATTTTTTAACATCCAAGTCATGCCATGGAATTCACTGCCAGAGAAACATTCTATCAAGGTTAAGATGAACACTGAAAACACACAATTACTAAAATTCAGATAAAGGAGTTGCAATATGTTTTTAATTGACTGTATAATTTATGCAAGGTGTTTTACATCCCATGTTTCACTTCCATTTTACTTACTTTCTTGTTTTCAAAACCCATCCTCAAAGTCAAAAATCAAAAAACAGTATTGAAAAGACTAATACTTCAACACAGTAATCATAAACTAAACAACACAGTTTGCAAGACTGTTAAATAAGAAAATTTTGTTTAATTCTGCTTATAATTATTTTAGGTATTTGTGAAAAATACACAAAATTAAACAGCAAATTAAGCATTTCACTATAACTTCACTGAGTCTGAATCCTGCTTAGATGCATTTTCAGTTAATTCTGCTCCATTTTAAACTTTAACGCTATTTTCATTCAACAGTTACAAAGCACATATGAATAAAAAGAAGATAAAGGTTTTATATTGTTTGTACACAGAGTACTTGCATTTAAAAAGTTATACTTCAACATCCTATATAACTCCAGAAACAACTTACAGCATCAATCTGCTCTAGAGAAATTTTTCCAGTGTTCTTTTGGACGCTGTAATCTGGGCCAACGTAAGAATGGCTGAAAAACAAAGCAAACAGTACGGCATCATTTAAAGCAGTTCCAAAATATTTTTAAGTTTAGAAATTTAGAAAGAAAATAATTTATCAATTATGGGCATTTTGCTAAATGACTGTACTATGGCCTACATATTATTATTCTGTGACATTTCAATACTGTGAAGTACGAAAAGCATCTAAGTAACAGTGGATTTTACTACAATACAAACAGTGTTTGATTATATGTACATTTATTTGTTCCTTAGTCTTATTTCTGGGACACACCGGAACACTAGACAAGCTTATTGCATGTAATAGATTTTTTTTCCATTATGCAACAAGGATAAAAAAATTAAAATATTTAAACCATATATGTCTATAATTACTAATTTCACTACAGAAGCATCTAAATTCCCTTGTAGAAACAGAACTGCATCACTTTACTCAAGTAAACTATAAACAAAACAGAAATCACACTTGCAAAAACATTACAATCAAAGCAGAAAACAATAGTTAACAGCTGTTTCTTAGGCAACTTCATTTTTTGGTTGGTTTTGTTTGATTTGGTTTGTTTGTAAAACAACCAGTTAGGAAAACTAATGCCGTGGGTAAACAGACCTAATAAAACTTAGACCTGCTTGCTAAAGNGTCCAAGGCAGAAAGAGGACAAGATGGCCCCGAGAGCCCCCAGTTATAGGGACGATCTGGGACCAGATAACAGGAGGCGGGGAGAAACTCCCTTAACCAACAGGGAGCAGGGAAGGGTAGAATTTAGGGGTAGGTTACAAAGATAGGGGATTACACAGTTTTGGGGAGAGACCATTATGTTTTCCAGGGGGTGCTTAGATTAGGAGGTTTTCCACCAGTGAGGTCCTGCAGTGTTGGTACAACCCACTGCCACAGAAAACCGTGCAGTAAGTGAACCTATCTCAGAATGAGTTCAGCTGCTCTATCATAATCACTTTAGATCATTTGCTTGTATCCTAAAGTATTTATCAGAATCATACCAATAGTGAAAAAAATTGGTAAGGTAAAGAAAACTACTTGTTCCTAGAATCCGTAGAAAGGAAGCTGACCTGGGGAGAGAAGGTCCAAAGAGAAGACACAGAGGTTTTCCTACAGGTGAATGAGGAAAGCCTTCAGAACCTACTGTTAAAAATAGCTCCCTGAATCTTGCTGACCACTGGATCTGGGCTTGGTAGAAAACTTTACTGTGAGGACAGAAAGTTCAAAAGTAAGAGGGGCCAGGGGAAAAGAAGAAATTCTACTTTTCAGACTCTGAAAAGGTCAAATAGTGTTACTGTGGTAAGCAAACAGGAAAAGTTATTAATTTTTTCTTTAAAAAGTAGCATATGACCTTTGCAAGGTTAAATTTTTTCTTGATACCTGACACTACTGACCAAAGAGCTGAACCCTACAAACTGCCTTCAAAGATGATGCCAGTCTGAAAACACATCACAACACAAACTAACCAGGTTTATGATCATTCTCACTTTCTTCTCATATTTTTTGCTTTCAGTTTTAGTTCTTATTTTGGACTCATTCTTTCTTCTATATGACATAACTATTGAGATTACTTCCTGACCAAGCTTCATACTCACCTAGAAATATCTTTCATTCTTCATAATGTATTTTTGTGGTTTACCGGAATGCAAGCAGCAATGTCTTCACTTTTAACTACAAAAAGTTTTCTTTTCTTTTTTTTTATATAAATTCCCCTCTCCATTGGGCCTGAGTCAATCACTGACAACCTGTTTTTTTCTAAAATCCAAAATCTCAGTTACCAGAAGTTTTCTAAATACATCTTGCAACCAAAGATCCATACATACATTCATACAGCTGTTGACTAAGAAGAAACCTCCACTACACCAATGTTTCCAAGAATGGGATCTAAGTCTTTTAAATATACAGCTGTAGGATTTATCAGTTCTCATAAATATTTTATTATTCACAGATGTGTTTGTGCATCACAAGATTTAGTAAGGATATGAAGGGCACTTTGTAGATGTTGAGGATAGTGAATAACACCAGTCTATCAAGGCGTGCATTCTTCTTTACTTGCTTGTGAGATGAGCACAAGTAAGAAGGAGGGTGAATATGTCTGCATGAGTACTGTGTTATCCATTTAAAAAATCAAGTCTTGTAAAACACTTGGTTTCTGTATCACCCTTATTAACTATTATTTGAAGACAGAATTAACAACATCATTTAAATGTTGTTTGTAAAGGATGTTAGAAGACCATTTGGTCCCACACCCCACCTGAAATGGGATTACTGCCAACACTAGTCAGGTGAGCCATGGGTTTTTCTAGCTGAATCCTAAAAATCTCCATGAACTAAGATTACCTATCTCTGGGCAACTGCTGCACTATCATTCTACGATAGACATTTTTCCTAATGTTTGATCTAAACCTCCCAAGCTGCCATATGTGACCACTGTCATTTGTTAAATCCTCTGGCACCATCAAAAATTCCAACAGAACAATGTTTGTCCTTCAAACAGTTGTAGGCTGCTATTTCATCTCTCCTAAGCTTGTTTTTCACCAGACTAAACTAAGTCAACTCAGCTTCTCCCTACAATTCCTGTATAGGCCCAGTCCTACAGTAGTGTGATGGGATTACACATAACAGTTTTTGTCCATCTGAAATTACTCCTGCTGAATATTTTAAATAGTAGAATGTTACAAGCCTGTAAACCCCATATAAAGCAGGAGTTGCAAAGGCGTTCTTCTCACACACTGAGATATTAAGTTTCCATCTCTATTAAATTGTTAAGGTTTCAGCAAGCTAAATCTTTTTGTAGCCTACTGTGAGCATGTGAAATCCCTAAACACAATCTTGCATCAAATACTTTAACATTTTAACTAAAAATGTTCTTTTTTTTTTTCATCTAGTACAAATAGTACTGGAAAGCACCAATAAAACAGAATAGGATAAAAAGAGTACTAAATCACAGACAAAATACATATTTAGTCCAGAACCATCCAAATACAAAATATACTATTTCTTTTTTAAAAAAATAATGGGCATAGGTTAAAATATCTATGAAGACATAATCCACCGTAAAATCACCTTTTCTGAGGACTAGTTGATTTGCAAGTCACCAGCAGATATGAATAGGTGCCAAAACACGTGTGGGGCATTAACAACTAAACAATGCTCTGTAACTTTCAATTGTATGCTTTTTTCACTCATTTCTAAGCTTTTGCTTCCCTGACAGAGGACCATTGACATATGCCGAAAAGAAAATACTGCTCTACGAATTCAGATAATGAAGGTAAAAGAAAGTCCACAACTAGCTGATATTCTCCTTTCTCATGAGCATGATGAAGCAAAATGAATCACAGATTCACAGGAATAAATAACAAAGACAACCTATTTGGTCACCTGTCTGTTCACTGCCAGAGGTTGCTTTTCAAGTGGCAAGGTCTGATATATTTTGTTCACTTTAAAGGAACTTCCAAAAAGACAACTTGGAAGCATTTGTATTTTTTCAGTTGGTGACAAACTGGAAATAGTCACTCTATTTTCACAAAAACAAAATGGAAGTAATTTACCACATACCCAAGGTAACATAAGCATGTACAAAAAAAATACTAGTTAGCATGAATGTAGGGTATAGTATCTGTTACTGTTAAACAGATATCTGTTACAGTATACTGTAAAAGTAGCTTTTTCTAGAGCCTTTCCTTTTCCTGTGTTTTAAAAAAAAAGCACAGACAGGACTATTTGCTGTGATACTGAAGGACTGCTCCACTTACAAAGATGCAGAGCGCACATCAAAAGAAATTTTCAATTTCTGAGTAATTATTCCTAGAGAGCACAGTTTATAAAAAGTTAATTGCTCTTGATCTTCAGATGGAGAAAGGTATACCACTGAGGCATATTTTTTATAATCCCAGTAAGATGTAGGGTAATAAAATCATGGAAGGTTATTGGCATTCAGAAGTACCCCCAGCTATGTAACAGTAACAACAACACTGCAATCCTCGTTTTCATTCATTGCTCTTGAAAAAAAATTCAATCATGTGAATAAGCAGAGATACAATGAAAGCTGTTTTTCCTATTCTGATTAACACTAAAAACAACAAAACATAAAACTCTTCCTACATAATACAAATTATGAGACGTTTTAAAAATCAAAATAAAATGTCAGGTTTTGGGTACAGATACCTCAAGCAGTAGAGCTTAAGGACCTCTAAATAGGAAATAAGGAGCATGATCTAGCAAACTAGATCTGCATCCTAATTCCCCATGCAGTACTGCCATGATGGAGCCTCAACACTTCAATTTCTAATTCTAATGCTAAGATGTAGATCTTAATGCTAAGCTGTATGTGTTCAAAAACAGAGTACTGACATCCAATAAGTAAGTTTCTATCCTTAGAGATATTAAAAATTCAACAAAAATAAACACCTGAGCAACCTGATCTAAGCACATCTGCATTGAACAGGGGCTAGATTAAATCATCTCTAGAGGTCTGCTTCAAGCTAAATTATTCCATTACTCTAAACCATCTCCCTCTAATTGTATGGACCTTGTCCTCCTGCATACTACCATAGCAAGAAAATTCTCCCATACAAAGTGATAAAAAGCAATTGTGTATAAGAGACCAGAAATCTATGCTTACCCATTCCTACAAATAAAGGAGAAAGCTTATATATATATCTATACCCACATGCACATTCTTATACTACTAAGAGCGAGGCAGACTATTTACTCTGATGGTTCACACTTTCAGCAACCCACTTAGGTCCATTAAAAGAACAAATTAGTACTCTATTTATCAATGACAATGAAATCTTCCACAAAGAGCAGAGAGCATAAAATATTTGCAACGAGGAAGGCCCATGTTCTGAGCAGTGCAATTTGAAATGTCTGGTTCATAAAGAAGCTTAACAACTTTACTACAAGCTTAACACTTGCTACAAGAAAAAAAAGCTTTATAAAAGCTACTAGTTCTATAAATTACGTTCCATGTCATTTATAAAGCTTTTCTAAAGTTGAAGGCTTACTTTGGGGTTTTTTTCCCAGTCAAAGCAAATTGCACAGATGAGTGTGTAAAAAACCTGTACTTAAGGCATTCTCCCAAAGCAATTACTTTAATCTGTATGAAGGAATATACTCATGTTTTTCAGATTTATACTACCTGAGATGATTAAGCAGAGGTTGAAGTCTCTCATCAGACTGTATGGAAGGTAGCGATCGTGCTGTCAGCTGGAAGAAAATGGGAGTACAATTAAGAAAATATTAACTTTAAAAAATTGATAGCACAAGGCAGGAATTATGTTAGAAGTCACACTGCACTGTTACAACTTTATACAACATTGGGTAAGACATAATTTCTCCTATTAAAAATAACTAAGCACAGCCTTCCAGAATATGAAGCTAGCAGAAATATTTACAAGTTAATAAACAATGAAAAATCATTTTTCTGAAATTATAATGCTATTAAAATTAATAGCAAGACATCACTGAAAGTGGTATATGTTTTTCCAAACATATTTGAACCAGAAGTCATACTGCGCCTAGACAGCCTTCTACTAATGTAAATAAAATCCATGAAGCCATATTATATACAATTTACACTTGTATAAAAGCAATTTACACAGCATTTAGCACTATGCAACTTATATATAGAAGTCTTTGTGTACACTGGGGTTTTTTTAAATGAGTTTAACATGTTTTGCAACTTGACTGTTCTAAAATAAATACATTTTTTTAATATAACTCATGACTAGTTAAAACATTCAACTTTTTCTGCAAAAATAAACCTAGCAATCTACAGATCAACAAATACATGTCACACTATTGTACAATACTAGTTAATTGGTATATTAACTAAAGTAACCGGAAAAATATATGCAATTAATTTGCTTGGTATCTGTATACAAGGTGGCTACCTTCAGCTATAAAAGCTACAAACGTAGCACTTCAGATAATTGTGACACACATCAAATATAAAATATTTAATATAACATGCATTTCATGATTTTGAGGCTGCCAAGTTAGGCTGTATTTTGAATATTACCTTCGTACAAATTTAAAATTTTGAGATACTTCATTCTGTATAAATAACCATCAAGTTCTTAAGTATTTTACAGGTAACTCAAAAATAGCAAGTACTATTACACATACTAATTAAAAATATGTACTTCCTGAAAGACCACCCATTCATTACACCCATTTCCCAGCATGTGCTGTTAGGCAGAAGTCAGACTGGGATCAAATTTTATCCTTTCACCTCAAGCTCACAATACCATCCACCAACCAGATGAGAGGAGGTTCAAAGCAGCTGTCTGCCAAGGGAAAGTTGGAGCTACTGAACACAGGGACAGCAGGGAAGGAGAAAGGGGCCATTTCTGCTGTTGAGGCAGCCCTGGACAGCAGCAATCACTGTTTCAAAACATGGCTCTTCTCAGTCCCAGGGAACCCAAAAGCATTCATCCAATCTGACTGCTGCAGGAAACATTAACCTGGCACTCTCAGTAACCATTCATCTTTCCTTTTAAAAAGGCGGCTATCTTGGCCATTAAAGAATGATCCACATTCCTTTGTTTTATGGAGCTAGACTGAGATGCACATGATATACTAAAAATTCAGTAAACTCTGCATTTATTCAGAAGTTTCTTCTAATAAAAAACCCTTATTTTCCTACCAGAGTTTCAAAGGCCAATATATGTATTGTTCTATATTCACATCCCCTATAAAGTAACCCTCTAAATTTGTTTTAAACGCAACCAGAAAACTAGAAATTATTTCTGAAAAGAGCTTGGAAGCCTTCTAAACTAACCATATTATTCCACAAGTTATCAGAACAAAGACTGAATCACCCGAAATACCATCTGTATCTTTTTCCACTAATAACTTAAGAGGCACAGAACACAGTATTTGTGTGCGCACTCAAATACATAGCTTTAATTTTACAAGAGACAAGCATATAGGATTTTTCTCTATGCAGTACTTGAAATACTGCATTTAATCAGAAAAAAAAAAAAAAGCATTTATGATAGGATGTTTATGAAAGTCTGACTGGACAGTGATGTAAGTAGGAAAAAAAAAAGTAACATTCAAAACCTGAAAAAGTATCAACATTATTATCAAAGTTATATATACAGTAAACTACATTTCTGTGTAAGCATTATCAATTAACAGAAACATTGGTTTAAAACTAATTTAGGAGACTTGTAGGAATTGAGGCAGAACCAAGATCTAGTGATCTTTAACCAAGATTTTTCTTGACATTGCTATGAAAAAACATGGGAGGAGTGGCCTGTGCTGGCTGTTTCCAGATCCACCGTTGAAGGGCAGAAAAACATAACCTTGTGAAGTCAAAGGAGAATCCACATGACCAATATTTTTCTGAATATGCAAATCTTGGGAGGAAAATTACTTCCCATTTTCCTCTATTATGTTGCATGGACAAGGTAATGATCTCTACAGACCATGTGTTTTGAAAATAAAATCTAACACTTTTAAAATCTTAGAACAAACACTTCATCCAGTTATTTCAACTATTTGCATTCAAGAAGATGTGGGATTCCCATGGCACTGTTCTTTTCTATCTAACACTAAGGATAGCTTTCCTTAAACAGAGTTGAGGAAACCTCATCAAAATATTTGAACAACTTCAATGGAAAGAGCACATTCTCCTTTAACTTGCCTTAATTATAAAAATAAAAGGTAACATTTTCAAGTATAAAGTCTCTCTTTAGAACCTTATATTTTTTCTAACAGAGCCACATTGTAAATAAAAGCAGCTTTTACAAAGGTCATGATAAACTAATGCTAGTGTTTTTAAACAGCTAAAAATTTTATGAGCGTTTTCAACAGCATTTTTCTAAAAGATGATCCCTATTACAGAATTCAAACTGAGATTCTGAAGACTTTTTCCAACCACTCTGAAATGAAATTCAGACTAATTCCTGCAAGCACAGCCTTGCCTTCCTCTCTACATGGTACTCAACATAAAGATCATCACACCAGGAAAAAAAAACCATGAGCACGACATTTGATATTTTGAATACACGAAAGACATCAAAATGTTATCAAGCAAAGAGCATAGCTCCAAACTCTAATCATGTTGAAGCAGTTTAATTTACAGAGAACATAAAACACTGCTGACTTAAGATAATTCAAGTCCCAGGGCCTGGATGATCAGAGGAGGGGGCAGTGAGCTGCACATAGGCACATGCTCTCAGAGCTGCACTGACATGGCGACCTTATAACCTCAAGTTCAGCAGTAAGCCTGAGGAGTAGTTTTTCCAAAGTTGCCACTGCTGACAACCTGGCTGGTCATCAGTCTGCTGGTGGTAAGCATTGCTAGTGGGGGTTTCTGTTTTGGGTTTTTCTTCATTTAATAAACTGTTTTTACCTCAATCCGGTCCTGTCCCCAGTAACAAGAGTGAAGAGACAAGTGTCTGCCCCTCCTCTTCCCCTCGTGAGGATGTTGAGGTCTCACCCCAGTCTCCTCTTCTCCAGGCTGAACAGACCAAGTGCCCCCATGTGCGCCTCACACAGCTTCCCCTCAAGGCCCTCCCTTCACCATCCTTGTGCCCTCCTTTGGATTCTCTCTTATACCTTAGTATCTTCCTTACATTGCAGTGCCCAAAGCTGCCCCCAGCACTCGCTTTGAGGCTGCCCCAGGTCAGAGCAGAGCAGGACAATCCCCTCCCTTGCCCGGCTGCTGATGCTGTGCCTGATGCCCCCCAGGACAGGGGTGGCCCTCCTGGCTGCCAGGGCACTGTTGGCTCAGATTTGACTTTCCCAGGTCCCTTTCCACAGTGTTGCTCTCCAGCCTCTCATTCCCCAGTCTATCCACACAATCAATCAGGGTTGCCCCATCCCAGGGGCAGAATCTGGTACTCACCCTTTTTAAACTTCATGTGGCTGGTGACTGCCCAGCCCTCTAATTCATCGAGGTCTCTCTGCACGGTCTGTGCCCAGCTTACTGCGGGACGTATTTGTGCCCTGTGAGTGGACTGTGGTCCATTTGTGAAATAAAATGCATCACCCAGTTGAGTATGAGCCTGCACAGCAGCAAAGTGCAAGAGCGAAATAAGGTAATAGATAAATGGAAGCAAAGATATGAGCAATGTATGACATCATAGTAGTACCTAGAGCAGTAATTCATCTAAAGGACTGGTATACAATTAGAAATTATCTTTTGTGGAATGAAACAAAACAATGTTTTCCTCTGCTAATCCAACACTACTTTACCTATTCAGGTCCTTCTCTTGAATTTTTTGAAAGACAACTTTTAGCGATAGCTATTTAACATTAATACGCAGCACACTTGTTCCAACTAACTCATTAATGCTAGACAAACTTTATTCAAAGATCTGTTTGCCCAGCACTTTAAGATGTTTTCTAAATGTAATCAATCTAACAGAATATCAAATCTTATGTAACCAAAACCTGACATACACATTTTTTTATTGACAACACTGTAGCCATGGCATATCTGAGAGAATTACAGATCCCAGCTATTCCCCCCACACTGGGAATAATTGAGAAACAAGAGAAGACAGTAAGACACTTTCTGTGAAAGCTTTTACCTTAATTCAGGATTTTTTCCTTAACCCCGGTTTATCTAGACTAGCTATTCTTCTGGAGTATCCATTTGATCAAAAGCAAAAAACAATCTTCAGGAGATGCTACAAAAGCCTTTGGGAAGCTTTCTTTTCCTCACTCCCATTTTAAGATATAGAACATGTTAAAAATAATGCAATATTTTAGTTGTCCTCACTTAAAGACTGCGTCATAATACTCACTATATTGTTATAGATACACTACACACATCAGAGTACTCTTAACGTATCTATAGGATCAACATAGAGTCATAGGATGGTTTGGGTGGGAAGGGGCCTTAAAGCTCATCTAGGTCCAAACCCTCTGCCACGGACAGTGACACCTTCCACTACACCAGGCTGCCCCATCCAGCTTGGTCCTGAGCGTGAACTGCACACATGTCCAGTGTGATGACAATAAATAACAGGCCTTAAACATTTCCACTTATACACAGTCCAACTACAAGTGCTTCTCAATCAAGGCCATGCTTTTATATAAAAACTCTACTTACATTTCAAACTTAAATCATACAAAATCTCTTTCTCACTGCAATCTGCCTTCAGCACTAAAAACTACTTTTTGTGTACATTTTATTCTAGAATTCAGCCTAAATAGAGGAAGTAATAGTCACAAAAGGCCTTTTAATGCATTTCTCTCTGATTAGAAACACTGTTGATGAATAGAAGTTCTAAAACTTTAAAACAACTCCATTTTCAACAAAACCTGAATTTTAGCTGGCTGTTCTCTAAAATGTAGTTTTAAAGGATATGAATTCTCCAGTAAGGTATTTTAATGCACCAGGCACCACAATACTTGCCTTAGATTAAATTTCAGATACAATGTTTAGAAAGGTTTTGTATTTCTGAGAAAGCCTTAATATTACTTTGGTTCACCTTTATTTATTTTTTTAAGACATTTCAGAATAAGGTTACATGGTTAGTATGATTTTGCAGTAAGAAGTCATGAGATGGAGATACTGCCAGAACTCAAGTATTCAAGTTAATTACATTCCAGAGAAACACCTTCAACATCCAACTAAGTTGCAGGCTGTCTCCTACCAACAAAAACTGATTGATTTTGAAACATCAGCTATGATTCTAATGTTGTAACAAAATGTCACAATGCAAATGTTATGCAGCTAGGGAACCTGAAATAAGAGAGCAGCGTTTGCATGCCAGTATGCTGCTGTACCTAGACAGCTGACATTTTAACACGGATCAATTTTCTTTGGAAAAAAGTTGAGGTTTAACCTTTCACAGCATCTTACAAATATCCAGCACTGTACAAAATTAACAAGTAATTTTTTCCAAGGCTTCTTCAGCTATTAAAAGTTATTTCAGCAGCACTTACACTGAAATATGCTCAATAAAAACTACACCAAGCAATTAATTTTACATCTATTCTACATCAATTGTTAACACACAACCTACATAACAGCAAATAACACTTTTCAAAACTAACAAAACTACGCAAAAAATGTTTTCAATATTTTCAAACTTTTTTTAAAAATGGGTCAATATAATTTAATACCTAAAGCATTTAGATGATTTCCATCTAGCATCACCAAATTTATGGAAGGAAATAAATAAATAAATCTATAAAATAAATAAAACAGACTGGCATTACTGGGCTCTTAGTACAAGTGTAAGAACTCTGACATTTATAAAGGACAGGAAAAAAATTTCCCTCTTGATTGTTTAGTCGATGATGTAAGCGTCAATATAAGGCTGAAGTTGGTTTTGAGGGTTTGCTTTTGTTTTGTTATTTAATTACATAAATCTCCCCACCAACTCCTCTCGCTCTCACACGCACCCCTCCCTTCCACAGTAACCAAAAGCCAGCCAAAAGACTATCACACAGAATACAAAGTGGCCTTTTATGTTTAAGGAAAGCAAATCAAAGGCAGCAACTAACTTATTTAAAAATTAAAAAAAAGTAATTAAAGTTATATTCTTAGCACCATCATTTTCTTTTTGGATTCTAAAAGGCTGGACACAATAGTTATTATCAATGTTGTTTAGAAGCTATATCTAAAAATTCAAAAGCTATATACAAGTATAGTTAAATATAAATTATGTTCTAAAATATATTCTAAATTATAAATATTACTTATATAATATCTTTTTCAATTTGCCACTTAAATTCAAGCTGCCAAAGGACAAATTTTCCATAAGAGAAGAAACACATTAACAGTTGTGAAAAGTGTCCTTGCTAGCACATCCTAGATATTTACCTAATACTTTAAGAACTCTGGAGAAACCAAACTCCACTAACAAATTTCAGCTCAGCATTTGTCAAATGCACTCAGAATAATAATTAATGTTTTCCTGAGGCACTTGCTTCTGAAAGTAATTGATTTCTTTTTTCCATTTGGAAATGTCTAGCTTTCATATTCACGTTGAGGTATAAATAACATCTGAATTGGAGTGTCATATTCAGTCTTCAAAGCAAAATTCTTCAGTAATTAAACCTTGTTTAATTTCTAAGTGAACTGTTGCTGGGTTTTGTGGCATTATTACTTGTGCATATAACCATTTCACTTGCATGTGAGGGTGACAGCATGTAAATGAACTCATCTCTTGTACTTTTTTTGCATACTAAAATAAAGCTGAAGTTGACAGTTATGAAGATGCTCATTAGATATTTTCCCCCCAAAATAACTTCTTGATTCCA
This sequence comes from Pardalotus punctatus, assembly GCA_013400915.1. Taxonomy (NCBI): domain Eukaryota; kingdom Metazoa; phylum Chordata; class Aves; order Passeriformes; family Pardalotidae; genus Pardalotus; species Pardalotus punctatus. The sequence continues at coordinate 527,522 of VZTX01017516.1, read as the reverse complement.
TCTTTCTTACAATAGTGTATAGTGTGCTTCAGGCTCTAATTACATGTAGATTGAAGTAGACACTTAAGAAGCTACCTTGTCAGCAAAATCCAAATCTTCTGTTAAATAATACTGTTTCCCATAATTGTGAAGGTTTTTTACTGACTTTATCAACTGTTTCACAACTGACTCAGCCTTTGCAGAGAGCCTTCTCAGCTTTTAATTTAGTCCTCAGTCCTTTTTTGTATCAACTTCCAGATACCTAGCAATTTTCAAACCAAATAAACAATCTACTGGAACACTAGCCTTCACATAAAGCACAGAAAATGAAATAGTTTCTTTTATTTCACTTTATTTCACTATGAACTTCTGATTCATGCAAACAGTTCTTCATCTCTTCATTATTGCTTACTGTTCTTTGGCTGCATGCAGATCTTTCTTTCTTTTTCTGGCATTATTTATGAACAGAAATTTGTTGCTTTTCTAGTCCTTCTCCCAGGTTCACAGACTAAATGGTGACTCCACTACTCCAAAGTTCAACTATACAATGACACTTGAATTAACTTGCATTCATAGAGTAATACTGAAGTGGGAGAAGGTAAGTCAGACAGCAGTGATTTCCCCAAGGATTTAGTATCATGATTTTGAAGTTTCACACACATATACCCTGCTCCTTTCTCTTCATTCATGAGAAGGAAAATAAGAAAGTCAAAATCTCTTCATAAAATCTCATCTTGATAGAAGCTACTACCCAATACCACACAAGAAGCAACTGGTTAGAATACATGAAAGATTATTATTACTTCATTAAGGACCCTCAAAGTCACTGTCACAAACCATGGTAGGTGTTTCCCATCACAAACGTCATCAGTCTAGCACTGTGTTCCAAAACTGCTTTAAGAACAACCACACTAGCAGAAGTTCTCCGATGCTGAAGACGATACCGTCAAAAAGAAAAGGAACAACTCTCTATATACCCATCCAATACACTTGATTAAAAGCTCATTTTCCATAGTCATCATTACTACTACAGGGTTTCATCAATGTAGACCATCATAAAAACCCTCAGTTAAAAACTGCTATGTATTTTATCTTTACAAACCCTATTACTAAAGCCCTATGCACTACAGGAAATAAGTGTCTGCTACTGTACAAAAATCAGTTACTATAAATCAGTTTTATTACAGAACTTCAGAAGAGATATTTAGATTTCAGTAGTAACAGGATTTTACTGCTGGGAATCAATTACCTGTCTAGTTCTGAGCTCCCCACTACTAGAGGGATAGACATACCAGAGATCAGCATAGGGCCACAGAGATAAAGGGATTGAAGCATCTCTTATGGGGAAAGACTGGGAGAGCTGGGACTGTTCAGCATGGAGGAGGGACGGCTCTGGAGGATTCTGCCAATGCATAAAAAATACTTGAAGGGAGGGTGCAAAGAGGATAGAGCCAGGTTCTTTCCAGGGGTGACCAGTGACAGGACCAGATGAAATGCAGACAGCAAACTGCAACACAGGAGGTGAGGTCCCCTCTGAACATCAAGAAACACTGTTTCACTGTGAGGGTGACTGAGCACTGGCACAGGTTACCCAGGGAGACTGCAGTTTCCATCCTTGGAGACACTCAAGACCTGCCTGGACAGTCCTGATCAACCAGATCGAGATGACCCTGTTTCATCTGAGCGGTTGAAACTGATGACCTTCAAGAGGTGCATTCAAACCTCAGCCCCACTGTGAATCACAGCTGTTGAAAACCAAATGCACAATATATAATGCAGCCCATAATACAGTACTAAATATTTCTGAACTACTAGCATTCCCGTTTTCCATACAAGAGCTTCCGTTACCTAAGCAGCCTCAAAAGTCCACATTTTCATCTGCAATGTAGGGAAATTTTTAAAATTACTCATGATTTTTCTAACAGATTCTAACAAGATTGTCAAGTCCTTTTTCAGGAGGATGAAATGAAGGGATTTTTTGCAAAAAGAATTCTTTCAGGGAAAAATTATTACCAAAAATCTTAAAACCACTTGTTCTTAGGGACCACGATTACTTACCAAAGTTGCCACTAATCAAAGGTGTGTTCTTATTCAGTCCTTAAATACTAAGAGAGACTAACATCTAAGGAAAAAGGATACTATTGCAAAGCATTTTTCTTTAATGAGCTTCTCAAATCTTCTCAAATCTTTTTCCCTTGGCAAATTTACTGTACAATTTCAAAGAAGTTTAAATAATCCTTAGGAATTCCACACCTGATGTTTAGTAACAAACAACATTACAACAGCCTGCATGACACCAATCTCTTACTTTCAGAACTCAGACGGTGGCATTTGAATTTCAATTGTTTTATTCTCTCAAGACGTGGTGCTGCTTGAAAATAATTCTTTTGTTGCTAAAACTTAGAAAAATATCCAACTTTTGAAACTAGAAAGGTATTTGGAATATTTTTGCTCAGTTGTGCATATTTTACAATATTCATTAAGATACAAAATCAAATCTTGCCAGCCTTTGAAAAAGTTTTAAACCCCAGTTTCCCATACGTTCAAGTACCAGTGATTACATTCTTATCTTCAGTGAGTAGAGCTAAAAACATGACAGACACTCAAATTTCATACTGCTAAAACCCAGCACTAATCTGAGCCTACTTATCATCATTTTCCAACATTTTACTTCACCTCAACTCTCAATTGCCAGTAACAGTAATGACATTTCCCCAAACATGAGTAAGAGCTAATGTTTAAATATTTTCCTTCCAAAACAGAAAAGTACATTCGTATTATGGAAAACTACTAGCAACTCAAACAACATGCAAGGCTTTTATTTAATTTAAATGTTGATTATTTACATTTACTAATTATTACAAATACTTTACTTCTGAATAAACAAATACACTCTGACATAAGAGCGCTTCACCCAGGACTGAATTTCATGAAGAAGAAAACTAAGCCTTCAAAATAGCTACTTTTATAAAACATAAATATTGCTGCCTTAGAACTTAACTACGGCCATGGGACCTCCATTTGACCCTTATTAAGGCCTATGGCTCAGCGTCTTTCAGAGCAGAAGTGCACATAACAAGCTGCAAAAGGAAAGCCACAGCTGGTGGCTTCAAGGTCCAGGGACGCTGTCCTTCCCAGCCCTTGACCCCAGTCAGGCTGACCGTGCAGTCCTCGTACACACACTGTGCAGACACTGCTGGACACCTTGAGAAGTCCATAAACACAAAAACAGGCACCACGCACACAAACAAGCCTAATTATAATAGATTTCTCTCGTTCCCTTTTCCTGCCATTGGCTCTTCTGCTAGATGATCCATAACCGCTTACACACAATCCCACAAGTCCCCCCAAATATCCCATAATAAGTTTGCTCTTTTCTGCGACACACACGGCAGTCTTGTTTTCCTCAAGATTTTGAGCTGCTCCCTCAATGGTCCCTCAACCAATAGTCTGAGGTTAGCATGATCCTGCTATCTACACTCACCTTTAAGCGCTAGAATTAATAACTTTTGCCCATCTTAGGCAATCTTACCACATTCAATAGAGAAAAAAACCAGTAAGACACTAAGTCCAAACAAATTTCACAGTAAAATATTAGGTGAGAAACAATTATATCTCAGAAAGCAAAACACTATAAAAAAACAAACCCTTAGAAAAGAAGAGATTCTACAATGAAAATGTGTTGCATGTCAATTATAAGAGAATTTTCAGTTTGTATTCAAACACTAAAATAATCACAGGAAACCAGCCCCCTGCTCAACTGAAAAGATAAGCAGACAAATAGATAACAATGAACTACTTATTGAGGTGTATGGACTTTTCAAGGACAGATTTCGGAACAGGATATTAACAATAGCATTAGAACCATGTCTCTCATGGTTCTCAATAACCCTGTATTTTTTTCTGACTTCTGGTCATCTGGAAGAATGTCTGGAAGCTGTCCCTATTAGCTAATAAATCTGATTTACTGTGAGATAACTAATGAAATAATGAGACCCTGAACAAATAAATTTACATGACTGCAGCACAAGGGTTGAAAAAGACTATGAAGTCCAGCAACCAAAAGTACAGGATTGAAAGATTTAAATTGTTTGAAGCTAGATGAATGTTTAAAGGAAAAAGCAGCCCAAATAACTGCTAAATTAGGTACTGCAACTGTATTTCAGAAGATAAGCTAGGCTACTTTACAGTAACGTTCTCAAATAAAGGAGGTACTAAAAAAGAGATTTTATGAAGATTGTACTCTGCAAGCATCAGTCTTTGAACAGATCCGGTATCCATTTTCTGAAGCATGACCAACATATTGTTAGGCAAAACCTGTTAGCAAATATCCTTTGTATTCTTGTATCATTCTAACACTCTTCAAACCACAGTTTATGATCCATTGGGAGCCACGAAAATATACAATGGTATTGGCCAAGTGTCTGGCAACAGACAGCAGAAGTTTGGTTCCTCCTAAGTTACAGCAGTTCAGCACCCTCGGGGCAGAGAAACAGAGGATGTAATTACTACTGGCAGAGGATCAGAGGCTGTAATCACTGGTTCAAGTATTTAGATTAGCCAAGGAACTCTTGCTGCTAGCATCAAATCTGTTTCACCATGGCTGCTGAGAAATTATAAAGCCCTAAAGGATCTCGAAGCTGCTCACAACAACTTGCAGCATGCTCTCGTGACAGAAAATAACCTGTGTAGAGGAAGAGTACATAAAGTACATAAAAAGCTACTTTCTACATAGTTTAGCAAAGCCATTGTTAAATATAGTATAAAAAAAAAAAGAAAAAAGGTCTATATACAATTAAAAGTTAGAAGCTACCAGATCCAAATACATATCAGTCATGTTCTGGGTAGTTTATCAACACAGCAAGTGCAAATAAAAATTTTAAAAACCACTTGCCAATGAGACCCATCTTACTAATTCTTTTGTAGTTTCATTTGGCATAACACTTGGAGATCAAAATGGCTCCAATGCCCTCCCTAAACTGTGAGCAGGTGAAATGAGTGACACCTTTTTTATATTAGATACTTTCTTATTTCTTTAAACAGTTTTCACAAGTCCTACTAAGCATACTTCCTACAGCACTCAACATACCGCATCATCCCTATGACCACAAAAATACAGATTCCAAACCTGCACAGTTCTTTAATTTTACTTTTTACAATGTTTTCTCTAATGGTTACTGAAAATCATGTTAAAGCCCACTGTCCATTTTGCATAAGAAAATTAGTTTCTTTCCACACTAACTTGTGACCTCACCACAACTAAGCCTGTACAGAATACTCAAGCCGGAGAAAAATCATCTGGGACAATAGGGTTACCGAGGTTGGGGAAATCATATTGTTTTCATTTATGTGCAAGAGATAATGGAAGAGGTTAGGAAAGGGCAGAAAACAGTTCCCACAAAATGTCAGAGCAATCACAGCCACTCCTCAACCTATATAGAACATTCTTTTAGAAAGCAAAGTTAAATGAGAAATTATTTGTCTAAAATATTATCTCTGCTCTTTAAGGTTAAGTCAAAGGATAAGAATGCATGCAACGGAACATCTTTATTTTCCTTTATTTCAAATTTTCTGTTCCTAATGCCTCCAATAAGTGACCCCAACAACTGTATATTGTCCAAGACTTCCACTCAGAAAATAAAGACTTTGACTACATTTGTCAGCTCTAGCTCTTTAGATGATACCAGAATACACCAGTAAAATGAGAAAAGCACAGATGACTGTTGTAAGCTTGCCCGAAAGACAACATCTGCCTCGTTCTAATGGTTTAGGTACAGGCAGGACAAAACCAAGAAGAATGGATGAACTCCTAGGAGCTTTACATTCTTACAGCATTTGAGCCAAAATGCAAAACAATGACAGCACCTCAGGTAAAACAGCAGGTGGGCTTTAGATACAGAGAAGAGAGAACATCAAAGAGACAACATCACCAAGGAAGCCACTGACAGTTTATGCCAAGTGTCTAAAGTAGAATGCAATTAATAAATAATAAATAATAAATAATAGCCCTAAATAGGAGGTGACTCACCCATGGACATTCAACACTGCAAAAGGCTGAGCCCAAGAGGGAACCACTATAGAAGCCAAGCCAGCAGCCAAGCCCTGACCCATGCTGGGAGTGCCCTGTTGAGAGTCCACGGTTCCAGACACAGCATGACAAGAGAAGATTTGCTTGATGTGACTTTTTTCTTCACAGAATTTGGTGGGTAGGCCTTGGCTAAGGGCCAAACTCCCACCCAGCCATTCACATACTCCCCCTCCTCAACAGGAAGGTGGGAGAAAAGAAATCTAGAAGTCCATGGACCACTTATCAATTACCATCATGGGCAAAATAGACTCAACCTGGAGAAAACTTAATGTACTGACAATTAAAATAGAACTGGGTGGTGGGAAAAAAAGACAACCAAAATGCAACCCTGCTGTGACCCTCCTCTTCTTCCCAGGCTGTTTCACTCCTATATTCCCAATTTCATTATCCAGCCCTACCAAGTGGTACAAGGTGGATGGAAAATGAACACAGTGAATCAAAAACAGCATGCAGTGTTTTAAGAGACTGCAATGTTCTTAACCATATGCTCAAAAAGACATACTAAATTGCATGGTTTTTGACTGTATTTTTTTATTAGCCAATTAATTTATATTTTACTGTATTTTTTAATGAAATGATCTATATATAAACAAAAAGTACAGAAAACTTACTACCAGTGAAGCAGTATTAAAGATGATAGGCTCTTTTGTACCATCTAGCAAGAGGTCATTTTCTGCCATGTAAGGCCAAATACCTCTTCTTTTCAGAAAGAACCACTTCAGCTCTTTCTCTGATATCCACTGCCACTTCAGTTGTTCTTCACTGAATGTCATATCTGTAAAGTACTCCAGATGAAGAAGGCAATGTGTACATGGACTATATAATTTTGTTTGCCTGAGACAGTCTGAAACTTGGATAAAGACAAGGATAACAATTTTCACCAAACCAGTGCCCCTTTATCTACAGCACAAAGTGATATTGTATGGGAGTATTTGCCTTGCTCTTGAGCTGACAATTGCTAAAGCACATTTCAAAAGTGTTAAGCAACCACAGGCCAGATCAGTATTTTTCAAGAATATTGCCACTATGGAAATACAACTCGATAGTAAGACGTACCAACCTGGCACCAAACAAGCATCAAAGAGACAAAAAAAGGTCAGAGAGATCAAAAGCAACATGCAAGGAAAGTCACAGAATTCCACCAGGGCTTCCGGGTAGAAACACGCAGGTGATAGAACACAAGTTATACAACCTAAACAGTCAAGTCCGGACACAATAAAATTTGAAATAAAAATCAAGACAGTCTTCATAAAACATCATGGCTTAACTCAAATAGTACACTTCAAAACCTAGAAACATCTCAGGATCTTTTTGAATCAAAACACAACAAAGATGTATAAAATACATACGTAGTTATTGCATATCACCAAACACTCAGAAACAAGATTTTGCCAATTCCCACAAGTGTTTTCAATAAAAATGCAACTATTTTTCACATAGTCCTAATGGTTAACCAAGCACGCTTAAGAAACAAACCCACCAAAAAACCAACCAAACAAAAAACCCCCCACTCAAAACAAAAAGAGCTTTATATAACAGTCTATTAGGCACAAAAAAAGCAGGAATCTCCACCAAAATCCCATAAACTTTAAGTTGTTTGAGATAGTCTGTTTGGATTTAATCTCCCTTATGTATTCCTGAGAATTTTTAATTAGTTAGTTGATATAATAAAGACTGAGTAAGTCCTCACCTTTTTCAAGAAAAAGTACTCAGGACTGATACGTAACTTGAAAAGGTAAAATAAGCAAACAAAAACATAAACCATTCTCACCATTCACCTTGTTCATTATGAGGCAAATCTTGTTTTAGGAATGACACATCCAGAACTTCAATACTCAAACACTAAGTGACTATGTCTTCTTCATAATGACTGTTTGACCACAACAGTGAACACATATCCTCCACTTTAATTAACAGCGTATTAAATTCAGTGACTACACTGATAGGTCGGTTTTATTTTCCTAAATTTACATATTCTTTTGATTAAAGTTTTAGATAATAAAACACAACAGTATTGATATTAGATATATAAATATATATATATATGTATATATATAAACTCTTTTAATTAGTCATTACAAGCATTTAAATGCAATCTAAGACAAACCAACAAACAGTAATTTATTAGGACTAACTCGTAAAATTTAGAATGCCTGTTTTAACTCATACAGTGCAGTTCTAGGGTTGGTTTAGAATCACTTGGTATACCAAAGATCTTTTACTTTATCTTGCAGATAAATGAAATCTAACTTTCTAAAAAGAAAAATAATTAAGTAAGTATACCTGGCAGCATACTGCCCTTCTTCATTATGGACCTGCAGTTTCATGGGTCTGTGGTCAGCAACGGGCATGCAAAAATCTTTACCAGTGCTCGAAGTACCTTCAGATACCTGTTTTTTTTAAACAGATGCCTGTTTCTAAACACCTGTGAGGCCTTCTAATTTAATGTTGCGTAACTGGATCATAAGGGTTGATCAAACTATATTTTCAATTCAACACAGTACGCAAGTGCAGACAGCACTGCTATTCTGACTGAATCTTCACAAACAAGTCTTATAAATGCAGGAAGCTAAATGGAAAACATGGGAAAGAATTTTTATCACAAAGGTATCACTAACAGGGTTAGGATTTATGAAGTCAGATCTCTCTACTATTGGCAAGTACTATGCCTCTTATTACTTTTATTATTTTGAGAAAGACCATGGCAAACTGCAGGAGGAAACTTTGTTACAGGAGGAAAACAGCAACTGAGCTATATAGGAATCACTGCTTACAGACAAATTATGTCAGAAAATGTGTCAAATATTTTTCAAAGCTATTTTATTGCTTTATCTTGTTGCAAGAGCAGACAACTGCAGAAGCATTTCAGACTGATATATTTTGTTACTCAAGGCTCTACTTCTTCATTGGTTTACCAGCTAGAACATAGGCAGTAAGAGGGTTTCAGTTTGCTCCTGATGCATGAGACAACCTAAATTTATATTGCCATTTAAATCAGGTAGACGTGAGCTGAAGTAGAAGCAAATCCGAACTATGTTTGCACCATACTCAAGTTCACATGCAGGAAAGCCATAATATGTAGAATGATTTTCAGAATGTACTTGCCTCCACACGCACTAAACACACACAGCCTTCACATATAGAGATACCACCACAAATCCTAAGATAAAATCATTGTGTTAGCATGGTACTGCCTCTGTTACTACTTTCATCTACTTCTCAGAGCTATCAGTCATAGCTTGGTGTAACACAGATATGGTGTTGAAGGTAATAGAGCCACATGTCAGTAATTCTGTTATCTCTGCAGTGAGCTGCACAGTTACCACCTAGTATAACCATTTTTTAAGGCTGTGGCTCTACCAAGAGTAAATAATGTGGTTTGTTTATTTATTTACTTTTATTGTAGCCTGTAGTAGAATTGTGTTTTGGTTTTTTTAAGCTTGCTGCAGAATTGGATTTGTTGTCAGGCAGGGAACATACAACTCAACATAAGATAGACCTGACAATGAAGAGAATTCAAATAGAACACAAGTCTGGGAGAAGTAAGACTATAAGATGCTACATCCTCTCCTTGAAAAATTTTAGAGATAACCTTGAGATATTAGCTAAAACCTGTAATAGGTCTTTTCTGCAAGGAACATGACATGCAATTTCATAGCAGTGCTGACAAGAATAAAAATCTGGGGCTGAACCCCTGTGCCACTGTGGCTCCAGAGCACCAGGAATAGGCTGTGCCCTTCATACACTATCAAATGCAGGACAACGTTCAAAATATCCAGCTGCTAAAATGCTGTCTAAAGAGATCAAATACACAATATTTGCAGGAAAAAAATCAAACACACAGACAGATCCTAAACTAGAATAATGGTCATATTAAAGTTAGGTCTGATGAATATAACCACACCAAGGCAAAAAACAAAGCTCTAAACGCAGAATGACTCTTATAGCCAGCTGTCCGCAGATGATGATACATCTGCAGTATTTCCGGTTACAGAAGAATTGAGGGAAAATGCTCAAGTAATAATCTCAGAAAACTGAGAAGACAACAAAACAGAAGCAGTTTTCAAAAACAATCAAGTAGCTTGTTAATTAGTAACAGTTTTCTGCTTTTTTGCTAAATCCAAATAGTATTGTTTTCCAGGATCAGCAGTAGATGGTAAAAACATATTAACGGAGAAAGAATCACTCATCTTTTAAAGATGGTAAAAAGCTTTTAACATAGATTATTAAAAAATATACACCCATTTAGTAAGAATACAAAAATGTCAGGAAGAAAATTAACTAAGACACTAAGGAAAGAAAGCAAGAACAAGGAATTGACCATAGAAATCAACACTAAGCAGTCTCAACAATAACCAACAAGAAAAATGTAGTTGCTCATTTATGGTAGATACTTGGTTTAGTTGATGCTAGATCTTGCGGAATGAAGTCTAATGACTGACAGATTAACCTGTGTAGTCCGAACATCACAGACAAAACAAAATACTACCTCAGACACTGAAAACTTTGAATGCACCAGATTTAAAAAAAGATTGAGCTACAGATCACAAATACACAGAAGCCTACTAACTGTGAATGACAAGCAGATTCACAGCGCATGACATGAGCACACTGTTAAGACATCAACAGAACTTTTAAGTGATGACTATTTCTTAACTTTTGCTTATCCATTCATACTGACAGATACAGGTAAATTAATCACAGAAGTAAACATAAATGACATTTCATGAAACTCTTGTTTGCATTTGGTGCATACCAAGGGAATAAACCCAACCTCATTTACATACATTCTGCATTAATCAGAATACAACACAAGTCCCTTTAGAATCAAGTGCTCAACCCCATGCCCCATCTCCTCCCCCAGACAACACCTATCCATAGATGCTATCCACCGGAGAGGCTTCACGAACGCGGTCCCTGCGCTCCCCGTTTGGCGCTCCCGCAGCTCCCTCTGCCGACCGCGCCCAGGACAGGCAGCCAAACCTCAAATACAAAGCATTTGATTTTTACTATTTTGTCTGAGCTTGCTTGTCTGAAAGCTGCCTTGAATTCAAGCCCAACACCGAAAACAATGCATTTACAGAGCTCACTTGAGAGACCTGAATAAAGATTTCAGGAGGAAAAAAAACCTAACTTGAAAATCGACAGAATTACCCAAAAGTATTTCGAAATTCCCACACTTCGGCTTTTGAATCCTGCAAATACGGAAAACTTTTGAGCCCAATTATGCAGTCACCAAAATATACTTGCTATACCATTTCCAAGTAATATTAAATGTGCATAGTCTAATTAAGTTTGCTAAGTGATAGGACACAGTAAACAGAAAAAGGAATATTACATATTGACTTTCCAAATTTCCAAAAGTAAACAGAAATAAATTAGATCTTAAGTATTTTAGCTTCTAGGAGTAATGCCACAAATTAGAGACAAAGGCAAGTTTGAGAGCAATTCTAACCTCTACATTTTTGCTCATCTTTACTGACAAATTTCCAGACATTTATGCCTTATAAAGATTATTTAAGGAAGCAAAGAACTACCAAGCAGTCAAAAAGGATTGAGTGAGGGATCTACCAAGAAATGTCTTCTCATGCAAGTCTGTGAAACATGACAGGATGCATCTGAGGGGACTGAGAGCGGAAGTTATGAACCCACTCTCCATCATTGCTGGAAGGCCACTCCAATGAGGAGACGCTCCTAATGACTTAAAGGCAAGTCCTCCATCCATCTTCTGATAGGATGAGTGGAGAACAACAGGCCAGACAGTCTCACTTCAGACCCTGGGAAAGTCATAGAGCTTAGTGTTCTTGAAATGCACTTGTAATTCATTTGTTTTTTAACCAACCTGGCTGCCTTCTGTGACAAAAACAAGTACATCTGTGAGTAAGGAACAGCGGATGTTGTTCGCCTTGGCTTTGACAAGACTTTTGATACAGGATCCCTATATCTAAGCTGCAACTTTATAGTCCAGGTTAAGTTGACTACAAGATGGCTGAAAAGCTGTTGGAAGGTTCAGGTGACCCTAACCAGATCAAGGTAAAAAGCAAGTAGCTCAGGATTCCATTAACAGTAAACCTGAGTAGGCCAAGCCTGGACTGTGCTACGCTGCATGCGCAGCCTGGGCTTCCAGCCCACGTTGTGCCACCCACATCCCTTGGCTGCAGGAGTAATTTAGGTGACTAATTGTAATTGAAATTCACCAAGCACAACTGAGAAGTCCTGCACCTATGACAAAATGGTACAGGATGATGGCCAGCTCACTGGAGAACAGCTCTTCTGGAAAAGACCTGAAAACCTGTTAAGCAGTAGGTTCAACTCTGGCAGTAAAGACAGGCAGAAAACATAGAGGGTAGAATTTCACTACACTTGCCCCAGTTTATCAACATCTTTCTTGTTCTGCAAGCCCCCAAACCAGACATAATATTCTAAATGTGGTCTAAAAAGTGTAAAGCAAAGAGGGAATTCCTTCTCTTTACCTACCTACTATACTTCTGTTGATACAGCCCAAGGTACTGCTAACCTTCTCCGCTGCCAGGGCACTTTGCTGGTACATGTTGAGCATACTGCTTGCTTAGATGTGAACTACACTAAATCCAAATTGCAATGCTTGTACTAGAAGTTTAAGCAACACCATCACATAATCTCATTGTGGTTGCTTTTACTATGCTATTTAAGGGGCTGAAGGAACACGCATCAGTGGCCAGGGAAATTCGTGGTGACTGTGACTTATATTTCAATAGTGCTACTCAACATTCATTAAAAAAAAAGGTAAGGAAAAACACTGAAGAACTAATCCTGAGCTCAGAGTAATCACTTGTCAGATGAGAGTATGTTACCATCTGCTATTCAAAATATTTCATTTCTATGGTGAACTATGTCTTAAAAATAAAACAAAAAACCAACAACAACACAGACAAAAACAAAAGCTTCTTCTTTCCTATTCCCAAAAGGTTCTCTGTGGCTTCTAGACACAGTCACAAAAGGAAAGGATGTTATGAAAGTTGAAAAATTAAATCCATTTTATTTTCTATCTCATATCCTTCTCCTGCTTGTAATAGCATTCATGCCTGGGGAAAAGTCGTCCACCTGAAAGAAATGACCTTCATACAGCTTCTGCACCGATCTGCCAGCAGCGCTGCAGAGCACCCTGTGCCAAGCAGATCAGGAGCCTTCAATTCTCCACTGCTCCACTTCTTAATCCCTCAGCAGCAGAGCACAGGTTTATGCTCATGCTCTGTATGATGTACTCTCCCTTACAACTGAATTCAAGCATCCCACATCTGCCCATGAAAAAATCCAACTCTTTAAAGAGCCAAGTACTAGGCTGTGGACTTCATTTCACAAGAATTACCCGTTATCTTGGAACCATTATAAATTCCCAAAGTCACAGGTACAAACACGGTGCTGATCTGAAAAACAAGCAGCTTGAAATAATTTTTTATTATTGCCTAATTATTAGTTCAATTATCCCTGCTCTTAATTGCAGGCTCTAACGGCATTATCCTATGACATTAAAAAAAATATATAGATGAATAGAAGTGCCTAACAGTTTTTCACTAGAAAGGGTACTAATAATGAAAATGAGAGCTTATTCCCCAGCCAAAATTTAGGCAAACGCACATGATCAGACAATCTACTACACTCTCCCCTTCATTCCTCCTGAAATAAGTTAAGATCAAAAGTCCAACTGGATTTACTATTTAAAACTGGTTAGTCTAAAATTGGCTAGCTGTACTATGACTGATAAAAGTACTGAGGGAGGCAAGAGAAAGGAAGTACAGGCATCAAGATGCCTCCTCTCCAAAGCCTTTTGTTTCTTACACAGGAACATCAGAGAACATACCACATTTAAAAGCAGATTAACTCCAAGATTTTCATTTGTTCAGCAAAAACAATCCAGAGAAATAATTTCAGTAAAGTTTAGAAGCATATTTCAAAAGAAATAGTGTAATTTGCCTTGGAAATCACACTTTTTAAAATATCTAACACAGAAAAATGTATTGTGATAGATGTGAGACTGATTTTAAATTTAAATATATCCTAAATTAATTCATAGCTCTTATTCTTTTGTTTACATCCTCCTATTACATTTCTGTTACCTACTTGCTCATGGAATATGAGAGATCATCAACTTTTATTGAAAAAGAGGTACTTGCTTTCTGTCACCAAGGAGTGTCACATGCCTAGCATTCTACAACAGTGCCTGGGAGACTCAACTCTTCCAAAAAGTACTTTAAAAGCCTGTCATCTGGAGTAAGAAGTGATTAATAGTTTTATTCATTCACTTTGACAACTGGTGGCATTCTAACCACTTTGAAAAAAACTAATTCAACATTTCCACCATCCCCAGAGAAGATTCTCCTGATTCACACTTTAGTTTTAAAGAGAGAGGGTAGGGGGCAGTGTGTTAGGATTTCCACATTTTTTAAATTTATTTTTACTGTCAATGAATCAAAATGATGGAGTAAAAAGAAACATAAATAATGTCTGCAATTAAGAAATCTGGTAACAGAACAACCTCCACCTCACTTTGACAGCATAACTAGGAAAATAACAGGGAAAATTCGTGGGTACTTCTATTACTTGAAAAGCTTTAAGCAGTACATCCAAATTTAATCCATTTTTTTTCATATGTACATAAACAAAGGCTGCAGTCATTAATAAACCATGTCATTTTGCTTAACTTGTGACAGATGGTAATAAAAAGACCTTTGCTTTCTGGTATTTGTCCAAGACCACAGATTATTTAAATTAAACATCAATCCTTACCAACAGAAAAATACCAGTATTTACATGAAAAGGAATTTGTTTACATAAATACAGAAAAAAATACAGAAAAAAGATCTTTCACAAGCTACATGTAAATTGAAACAGAGTATCTTCATCGGTCTGTTTTTCCCTGATACTTCACCTTATTTTCTGCCTTTCTACAACTCAGACACTGGACAACTAATTGAGTATCCCTGTAAAAATCTACAGAGCATGTGGAAGATTTCACAAAATTTCACACAGAGCATGAGACTTCCAAATCACCTTCCAAAATCCATTTTTACAACAAAAATATCTGTATTATAGTACTTCACTGCCTCCTCCCTCAGGCAGATGAGGTATCATCAGGCAGATTAGATGATACAAAACGTTTATATATGCTGTCACTTGGCACACTACCAAACGTACATAACTCACTGAGGATCTATGGAATAATCCAACAGGAAATTCAGTCAAAAGAAACCCCAAATCAGCCAACCAACCAGAATCAGTTGAACATAAGAACGTAAGACGTTGATTACTCTATTTTAAAACATATCCTCGCAGTCAAGATATTCAGGGACACAGCAGTACTCTCCTGAGGCAGGTACGTCATTGGCCACTGAAGGAAAGCAATGATCCAGGAGGAGCCTGGCAGCAGAGCACAGGCGATGCAGAGGCACCTGATGCTTTCCTGGAGACAGTCACTATGCAAGTAAGGACCTGCTTCTTTTCAAGCCAGAGGTGCAAAATGAAGCCACAGCTGGGAAGGGAGGGGGCAGGCAGGGTACACCCATAGGCCCAATGCTACTACAGCCAAGTTTAACTACTCCAGCTCATATTTGCAGCCTAATTAAATCATGTTTCTAAAATTTCAGGAAGACAGCACTCCCAGAATTCTGGTGATAGCCTGTTAGTTACAGACTGTCCATAAGACACCAGGGTGTGATTTTATTGTAAAAATTCTGTTCAAATATACTGCCTCTGAGACATACCCTGCTTTCCTATTACTAGGAAAAAGTTATGCTGACAAATTATCTTCATTTACAAGAACTACAAAAAAAGACTACCTCCTCTCTAACACAGGTATGCAAACTAGCAATTAATTAAAGAAGTAATACATTAACAGATGAAATTTCTTTTGGGAAACAGCAGTAAAATAGAAACCCATACAGTGAGACCACCCAGCAATCGGCTCCAGCAACACTGACAGTGACTAGCGTTTCTAAAAACACTCACTTCATCTATATTTAAAAGTTTGAAAATAAATATTCGGTTAAGTTCAAAAAGCATATTGCTACTTTCTTCTTAAAAGAGTTCAAAACACTTGAGTTGTATAATCAGTAAAAGCAGTGGGGCTTTTTAAAATTAGTTTTACAGTAGAATTTCTTTTAAACACATCTTGGCAAAGGCATTGCTGAGACAAAACTTGTGCATACTTTACTCTGACACTCACAGCTTAAAGGAGTGCTCCAACCTCTAAAAAGATTCTACACGTTAATTAAGCAAGACCTGATATGACTATCAGGTGTTCAATTTATTTCATATCCGATTTTGATCTACTGACAGTCATTTCCCATTTTTCCTTCTGACTGCAAAAAGGATTTAAGATTTAGTCCTTCCCCAAAGGTCATCCAATCTTTATCATTAGAAGGAATGGCAATGAGCATGGTACTGTCACATGTGCAATGTATATTCCTTGGCTTAGGATATCATACTTTACTTAGGAGAACAACCAATATTTCACTGAAAAATGTGCGGGGAAAAAAAAACGTAACTGTAGAGGTAGTCATCACAAGTTTTAGTGATTCAATCCATTTCTTTTTGCCTGCACCATAAACTTGCTAAGCCAGAAGATAGTGGATGAAATTTACTCCAGATAAATACTGCTACAACTGGCTGTGGGTCACAGGCCGACCTAAGAAAATAATCAGGAAAAATGTGAATTTGTAACACAGTGTCATCCTGAGATACAGACTTTTGTTTACTCACCAACTGCATATGCCATTACAGTTCTTTCTCACGGACTGAAGTGCATCATTCTCAAATTACTGTTACCAGCTCACTAATAAATGACATTTAACAGGTACCATATTAACTGATGAGTTTCCAGGTTATCACATCTATCACATAACATAGAAAAAAAGTTGTACGTGCAACTAACATAATGCAATTCCAATTTTTTTCTGAAATTTGGGGAACAACTTACTTAGCTAACCAAGCCTTCCACATGCTTCAAATACTGCAAATCTTGTTTTGTTAGCTTTACTATCATGAAATACCAACATGGATTTGAATATTGAAGCATTTTCATACAAATCAGGTCAGACAGAACCACGTACAGATTACAGCAATTGTTTATGCTGCCAATTTAGTATTTAAGAAAGTCTTATACTCTGTATGAAAGATGCAAAAAGCCAAGAGAAGAAATTGAAAGAAAAAATACCGAAGACAATCAAATTTCATTTAGCCTCCTAACATTATTTACAATTATCTTATGCTAGCAATCTATGTAGTCTCTAGAAAGAACACATGCACTTCAATTAGCAGAGGAGATAAAACACTGAAGGATGTATTTCAGAAAACAGACATCAACGGGATAATGGCAAAAAAAACACAAAGAATAGTCCAGTAAGAATTCCACATACAAGCTTCAGTCTTCTCTTGACACACACATACTCTCTCTATATAATTTCCCTTAATATCACTTCTCCCACTCAAAATATCACCATATTATTCAGTTGACCTGTGCCTTAGACAATGACCTTATAATACTCAGAAATTAAGACCAGCTGCTTCTCTGCAAAATTCTAACTGCAAACTTTACCTGAGAGATTCAGAAGACAAAGTCACTGTAATCACATTTTATTTACACTGCCAAAGTTATTACCTTACTAACCTTGTATGTGCATATTATAAAAACCATCCATTTATGTTACAGTGAATTACTTTAAGTTAACACTGGGAACACACCACCTGAAATGAATTTCAAGTGACAAGACCATCATCAATCATACTTTCTCAACATTAATGCCACCACATAAAGCCTTCTGCTTCATTGCTTAAAAATGTAGGTGTTTTAAGAAGAAAATGTTTCACAGACGATGCTATGTATTCTGATACCTTTCCCAAATTAGGAGGTTCTTTGAAGCCTCCTAAATCAACCAAAAAAGCATATTTATTTGACTAATATTTCATTTTAAAAGACAAATCATTACAAATATTAGTAAAGAAACTTACTGGATCCCCATTTCTAACTATTTAAAAGATTACATTCCAAATTAGGAAAGCAATCAAGAAAAAAAATTCTCAAAATTAGAAAACACCAATGAGGTCTTCCTTTACAACAAGTCCTCAAAACCCAACAAATTTATTTGTAGACATTTTTTCAGATTACACAAGATCATTCTTCAAAGTAAAAAAGTGCAGATATTAAATTAAGAAGAAAAACGTTCTATCAAGATTGTATGTATAAACATTGGAATCAATTTCTTATGGCACCAATTAGTGCTGTTTCCAGGTCATATTTTAATTTTCAAACAGATCTTCTATGATGTCCTGACAAACTGTATTCACAAAAGCAACTCCTTTGCAATAGAATTATAATTCAGAGACCAGTCAAGTTATTACTTTAATTGCTAGGCAAAAAAAGGGGCAGTATTTAAATACAAGTATGATAAATCTATGGCTCAGTTATGCTAGCATCAATAATTACAAGTCTTTGTAAAATAAACTCTTCAACACACCATAAAAGCACTCACACAACAGGAATATTTACACATTCTCAAGCATCAGTTTACGGCTTTAAAATGTATTGTTCAAACAGCACTAAAACTTTAGGACAGAGCATTTTCTGAACTATAATGTTCATTAAGGTAAAATTTCAAAGATTCAATATATTTGATTCAAACACTAATGGAGGCATCCCAGTCAGAGTCAGATTTTTCAGTATCCAGGATCCCCACACCTTGAATTTATCAGGGAGTTGTTTCAGAGAAAGAGCCCAAGAAACACAGAAGCCAACATGACTGTGTGAGCAGGAACCAGAGTGCTGAGCCGCCCTTCCTCCAGTACCCAACCTCAGCAGAACTACAAGCCTCATAAAATATTAAAAGAACAGCCAATAGTAACTCACCTCAACCTAAGGGCCAAACTCCCAACCTGATGCTGATAAAGACAGAGAGATTGATAAACAATGACCACTGCAAGCCAAACAGACTCAACATGGGGGAAATTAATGTAATTTACTGTCAATTAGACTCAGGTAGTAAGGAGCAGAGACAAACAAGACGATGCCTTTGCTTCCCTCTCTCATCAGCTGCACAGTGCTCCTTCAGCTGAGATTCCCACACCTCCCACCCACAGGCAGCAGGGGCAGCTGTGAGTGGCCCAGAACAGCTCCTCTCCACAGCTTCTGCCTGCTCACGATTCTCCCTGCTCTGGCATGGGCTTTCTCCCATGGGATGCACTTCTTCAGGAAAACAAAAATGCTTAAGCAGGTGTTCTCCACAGGTTGTGGTTCCTTCAGGAACTCTGCATCTGCTTCAGTGTGGGTTCCTCCTTCCATCCTGTGTCCATGTGTCAGCTGCTTCCATCCTCTCCCCGTTTTGTCCCACTTCCGATTTCTCTGGAGCAATCCAATTTTGTGCAGTAGTGAGTACAATGCAGCTCTGACACGGGTCTGTGGGTCTGAGCCGTGACACTAAGCTGAATCTTCTGGTTTGTTTTTTTTAATCAAAATTTAAAACTACGTTCCTAAATACAAGATGCATACTTTTGAATGTTAGAATAAACATGGTGAAACCCTCATGAATAAAACATAAAGCAAACGTCTATGAATTTAAATTGTGTTATGTTATAAAACAATTGTAGAGCTAACATCACAGCTCACATGTTACAGAAAATGTTTAGACTTTCTACAATTTAATCATCATTAATGGCACATGGAAATTATTTACTATCAAATAAGTCAGAGAATACATAAAGAAGGCCTTTGCAGTATTCATTTTGCACATAAAATTAATGTCTTCAGTTGTACTTGGAGCTGCCAAGAAGGCTTGACTAATACCAACTCCCCCTATTATAAAGCCTCAAGAAATAGCCACAGTTGGGATGTCAAATTTACTTTTAAATGATGAAAGAGAACATCTGAGTGCTTCATGGGCTTGACTAGTAAGTGATTAAAGCATAACTGACTGAACTGAATTTCTGCCAGTGTCAACATAAAACTTTTTTTAAAAGTCACTGCTATGAATTATTTACTGCTCTCTCAAAGCTCAGCGTCAACACATCAATTCACTCTCATTCTATTCCTCCCTTACAACCCCAACTAGAATCACTGTAACATACAGGATGGTGACATACCTGCACTGTAGTGAGCAATGTAACAAGGCTAGGCAACCACCCACATTATTCAATGCTTTGGAGACCCAGGAAGAACAACTTTAGCACAAGCACATTCCCATAAGGTGTACAATTTCAGAGCATCTTGGAAAAGACAGGGCAGACCTTCATCATAATATCACTCCTGTGTAGGCATAACTCCTTCCAAAAACCTGTGCATATGACTGCCTGGAGTAGCACCAAATAAGCTCCAAGAAGCAAAACACACATCAAGCACAAATAATCAATAATACTGCACAAACAACCCATACTGGAAGACAATGCTTCTTTATCATTGAAGAATTGCACCACTAATGAGAGCTGTAAGAAACTACATGCTTAAAAAACCATCTTTCCACTACCTATAATCAGGGTATTTTGTCCCTTAGAAGTTTACAGCAGACTGTCAAAACCAGAAGTATTGGCCAAAGTCACAGAACCACAGAATGAATTAGGTTACAAAAGACCTGAGAGATCATCAAGTCCAACCTATGACTGAACACCACCTTGTCAAACAGACCATGGCACCAAGTGCCACATTAATGAAAGACTTCTTTAAACACCTCCAGGGATGGTGACTCCACAAGCTCCCTGGGCACCCCATTCCAATATCTAATCACCCCTTCTGTGAAGAAATTCCTCCTGCTATCCAACCTGAACCTCCCCTGGTGCAGTTTGAGGCTATATCTTCTCATCCTGTCACTAACTGCCTCAAAGCAGAGACCAACCCCCACCTAGCTAAAATCTCCATTCAGGATGTTGTAGAGAACAATAAGGTTTCCCCTGAGCTTCCATTTCTTCAGATTAAACAACCCCAGCTCCCTCAGCCTCTCCTCATAGGACTTACCCTCTAGACCCTTAACCAGCTCCGTTGCCCTTCTCTGGACACATTCCAGCACCTCAATGTCATTCTTGAATTGAGGAGCCCAGAAATGGACACAGCACTGGAGGTGTGGCTTCACCAGTGCCAAATACAGGAGGACAATCACTTCCCTTATCCTGCTGGTCACACTATTGCTGATCCAGGCCAGGATGCCATTGGCCTTCTTGGCCACCTGGGCACACTGGCTCATGTTCAGCTGCTGCTGACCAGCACCCCCAGGGCTTTTTTGCTGGGCCACTTCCCCCAGCCTGTGGCACTGCCTGGGTTGGTTGTGACCCAAATGCAGGAGCTGGCACTTGGCTTTGTTGAACCTCATAGCACTCATCTCCACTCATCTATCCAGCCTGTCCAGATTCCTCTGCAGAGCCTTTCTACACTGCAGCAGATCACACTCCAACTCAGCTTGGTGCTGCTCATGAATTTACTAAGAGCACACTCAATTCCCTCATCCAGATCATCAATAAAGATGTTAAACAGGACTGGGCCCAATACTGAGCCCTGGGGAGCACCACTAGCGACCTGACACCAACTGGATGTGGCACCATTCACCACCACAGTTGGGGCCTGGCCATCCAGAGAGTTTTTAACCCAGTGAAGTCAAAATATCCAACAGAAAATACAATTTTTTTTAAATTCCTTAGAAAGAGCATTCAAACCTAATTCAGATTATCACACCATTACAATCTTTAATTCTCAAATTCTAATACAAGGATTGTCCACTAGAAAATGTTGAGAACAAAGTGTAAATAGCCAGATGCTGCAAAACCACTACAACATACTGCAAAAGCACACACAAGTAATGCTTACCAAAGCAGTAATGTTATCAAATACATTCATTAAGAGACAAATTAAATAAAAAAACAGGTGATGATATTCAAGGCTTTATTACTTCTTAAAGTCTGACCACGATGTACAACTTCTGTGCAAAGTCAAGAAGACCTCTATATCACCAGAGCGCCTGAAATGAAACACATTTCTCTTGGCTGATTTCTCCTTTGCAGCAGACACAAAAAAGCATCCATGCTACAAAAGCACAGCTTTTAGTACAGCTAAACCAGCTGTACTTGCAGAACTTGGGCCAAGATCAAATTGTATTTCAACAACTACTTTTCACAAAAATACTGGAATTGTGCTATTGTGTCATAACTTCTGTCTCTTCAGTCCAGATATGGCTGATGAAAATTGTTAAGATTATCCTCAGGATTTATATATACACAATCCCTTCTTTAAGGGTATTCTTACAGTTTCACCGAAATGTAATTGATGTTTATAGTTTTGTTCCAGTGAAAACTACACTAAGTACCCAGCTACCAAGTATCACACTTCAATTAAGCCTCTGGTATAACAGAGTTAATGTTAGACTGACCTCTGTAAAACATGCTGGAAACTTTGGCCTTCATTTCCAAAGACTCAAATTAATAATATTCCCAGGATCTCTCAGCATCTCTCAACAGTGCACTGTGATGACTAAAATTAGCTCAAAAAGTTTACTAAATACAGTTTCTCAAACTAAATTAGTAATCAAAACCCTCTAAGTTCAATTAGGAGCTTTGGAATAGGACAGAAATCACTAATCTTTTACTCCTTACCTAGAAAATATGGTGAACTTCAATAAAGAAAGCTTATATATTAAAAGACTAATGCAAATGTGAAGCATTACAGTAACTTCAAACACAGCAATTCTGCAAAAGATAGTTTTCCTTGGTCATGAGTGTTCAAATTTTTAAACCATGACTACAAAGTATAACATAAAGAAGTACTTCTTTTCTATACAGCAGCTACTGGCTTTAAGAAAGTAATCCAGGTTAAATGAATAATATGTAAGGTAGTGTGTGTGTTCTCAGATTTCTGCTCGATCTAAGAGGTCAGGGCCTACTCATTGCAGTTCTTACTGTTCTTCAGACTTCTCAGATATACACACATGACAGTTGGGGCCTGGCTCCACAAATTCCAGAAGTCCACAAAGCTTCTCAAAAGTATTTTGAATAGATGCAGAAAACTTGCATACTTAGCCATATTTCTGTAGAATACATTCATTTTTTTTAAATCCCACACAAGTGTTATCAGCTTTCAGCAAGACCATTATGCATCAACTTGAGTACAGGTATCTCTAGTCACACTTGTATTAAAGAGTTCTAATGAAAATGTTCGCACAAGACTATCACAAATTTCACTATACATTAAATAATTCCAGAGAGTCTAGTTATATTCAAAATTGATAAGATTCCAGTATGCTAATTTTCGATTTTGTTAAAGGAATGCATTTTTACTTCCCACTGCTTGTTTACTAAATCTTCATGGTCAACCTTGGTATTAATGTGATATAACAATACAAGGCTTTGAAAATGTTTTTAAAAAGTAATCCAAACAGTCTTCATTTTACTCAATGCTTCATTTTCCAGGACCAAAATTTTGTGCATTAGACATGATCACCAATTTTTAAATACTGTGGAGAGTCTCATTTTGTAAAACAAGCTATTCCTGAATTGATCACCAAATTACCATCAGGAGGACATTCACATACAGTGTTTACCATAGATGTCCTAAATAGATGTTAGATACCTCAAATATTCATACAACAAAAACTTTACCTTTCCCTGACACATTCTGGCTTATCCTCATTTTAGTTCACAGAATATTATGAGTTTAAAGGGAACCACAAGGACCATCAAGTCCAACTCTTAAGTGGTTGACCTGTACAGAGACTGAACTCATGACTGCGGCATTATGAGCACCATGCTCTAACCAGATGAGCTAATCTCAGTTCTTACTAACAGAAAGAAAGAAATCCACAACTATTTTATGTGTTCCAACAAAAAACTGTTGCAAATGTTGTAGGGGAAAAGACAGATACAAGCAGAAAAAACAGTTGTGTGCATAGGAGTAGCATGTTGAATGAAAGGGCATGTTACTATCTCTGCAAGAAACTATTCTTAAAATCGTCTAGCACAAATTTCTTTAGAATGCACATCATAAGGTAAATGCCATTTGAAATTATTGAACACTCAGCTCACAATGAACTTTTTTAGTGCTGTACTTCTAATAAGGGTTTTGGCATTCTCCAGATGGAAGCATATGAATTTAAAGACCCAAAATACTATTGTCCAAGAGTGTCACCAAACAATGCAACAAGAGTTGTAAAAATCAGACTTTATCCGACTTACCGCCAGTGCTTTAGACAATTTTGTTCTATAATTATTCAAAACAATCACATCAATCTCCTTAAATGGCACATAGGCAAAGCCATCTTTAATAAATACTCTTCTGGCTCTAAATAAATCCACAGCATCTGCAAGTCCAACCTGAGAAAGAAGAAACCACATTGTGGAATAGTAAAATAATGCAATAACAATGTTTACAGCCCTAAGATTCAAGATGGACCAGTAAAGCTTTAAGTCATTCTCTGTCTTTTAATACTGTCTCCCGACAAAACTCAAAAGATTGTGAAATTAAATGTTGACTTAGGAATAGCTGATTATTATTTTGGTGGGAAAATACTGCTTGCTTACAGAAAGTCATGCAACTAGGCAAAATAAGCTACTTCACAGCTTGTGTCTACGATTATTGACCCAATAACGTAGCTTTGCATCACTTACTGATTTGATATTTGAAAATGGATTTCTGTTGGCCTTCTCTTTCAGACATCTTGGAATATTTGATTCATGTAAGCTACATACAAAAGGTTTTGCAAACAGATCTGGAACCCAAGCAACTTTACTTCAAAGAATCAGTGGGCCATATTAGAAATTTTTTCCTCTCCCCTTGCTCTCTTGCAAAATGAACTTCTGACTAATACAATCAGACCAAACCTAATTTCAGCAATACATGTCTGAGAATATCTTCATCCTGAATAATCTGGCAGCCAGGTGAATTAAGTCATTTGTCTGGGAAACATTAAAACTTATGATCATTCTTGTGGCAAAAATAAGGGATGGTAGAAGAGGACAGAAGACATTATTACTAGTTTGAAGCTTCCTTCATTTTTCCCTTCCTCTGCCCTTATACCCACATGAAGTAGAGGAACTCTCATTAGTCTTTTAGATACTTGGATTTTAGATAATATTAGTATTACATAAACTTAAAATTAGTAACTCTGCATTAAACCGAGAGATAATGAATGCAGATCTGTGAGACTCAGCAATTTTTACTTACCTTATAGAACATTTGTTCTTTTACTTTAGACACAGTGAAGCCAGGGGTTGATGCAGACAGCTCATTAACCAATTCATTTTTCAGGTCTTCACCGACCTGAAATTAAGAATTTGTTTTAAAACTGTTGAAACGCTTTAGGACAAAGCTTTTTTATTTTACTAACATGAGCTAAGAGATTGCTTAACCTGTATATCATAAGTTTAGTTGAAAAAATAATTACATATTGAGCAAATGATCACTAATAATTAAGCAGAAATCAGCAAAACACTAGTGGTCAATAGTGTTAAGCAACCTTCGTCCTGAAGCATAAGGGCAGATTTTAAAACACAATAATTTTAAGTATTAACAAGAACTGTAAAACATGCATTTTAAAAGTCAACCTCTCTAAATAAAACTTGTGACAATCCTTTCTTGTCTCTAGATACACAGTAAAACAAAGCAAGATTAATCAATGGCAGTTAGTGAGGACTAAAACAGCTTTGTCAGATTTTTAACAAAAACAACAGTTTCCGTTTATTTTTAAATACACATTTAACAAAATTGTATCTAATCTTATATTCAGGAATCTAATTTTCCTTTTTCTAAGGAGTGAGAACAATGGTATATTTATTGTCCTCTAAGTGTTAGTGCTTTTGCAGTTCTTGAAGCAAGTAAAGCAGCAACACACTAATTTAACAACCTGATGTATTTTAAAATCACAATGCCACATTTCCTAATAAAAAGACTTAAATAGTGCATATACATAAATACACATCATAGAATCATAGAATATGCTGAGTTGGAAGGGACTCATCAGGATTGTGGAGTCCAGCACCTGGCCCTGCACAGGACACCCCAAGAGTCACCCCATGCACCAGAGAGCATTGACCAAATGCTTCTTGAGCTCCGTCAGGCTGGTGCTGTGACCGCTTCCCTGGGGAGCCTGTTCCAGTGCCCAGACACCCTTGGGGTGAAGAACCTTTTCCTGATATCCAACATAAACCTGCCCGGACTCAGCTTCAGGCCACTGCCTCGGGTCCCGTCCCTGGTCACCACAGAGAAGAGATCAGTGTCTGCCCCTCCTCTTGCCCTCATGAAGAAGTTGTAACTGCACTAAGGTCTCCCCTCAGTCTCCTCCTCTCCAGGCTGAACAGACAAAGTGATCCCAGCCACTCCTCACATGGCTTCCCCTCCAGACCTTTGTCCAAAGGAGGGCTATGAGGATGGTGACTCTCTAATAGCTTTATATCCAATCTTACATTGTGGCACCCAAAAGGGCGCACATTTGCATAGCATGTTCTTGATGGAATATAATGGAAGTAGTCCCTGACTGAAAGGAATCAAAGCGTTAAGGAATGCAGAATACCTTCTCAAAACGTAGATGGAGAGAGATGTCACCAAAGCATAACACATTGTGTGACACTGCTCTCCATAAACTGGATGTGTGCTCCAATACCTACAGTGGGTCAATATAAGGTTGCACTCAAGGGAGTTTTTAGAGACTAGTCAGGAACCAAGCCCAGGCCATCACATGGAATAGATGTGCAGACTCCAAATAAAAGATAAATTCACCCAGTGTCTTTCCTCTCCAGGGGAAGGAATGTGCTTAAACAGTTTTCTTCTCTGAATGGGGGAGAGTATCCGATTTGTTGACCAACACTAACATGCAGTTAAATGGACATTTAAACAAAACTGTTTTCCTTCTCAAGTGAAAAACCCAAGAAAATGAAACAAAACACTTTTCTTGGAAGTCATAGGAAGGACCCTTTAATTTCAATCTCAAAAGGGCAGCTTAGCCAAAACCAGTGATTTGATAGATGCATATGAAATGGCCAAGGCAGCAATGTTGAGAATGCTTATGGTTACCCTGTCTGCGTCTTGATGTAGTCTGTAGTACTCTCTCAGGAAAACCAGCTTTAAAAAATAATAATAAAGATGCCAGAAAGGCAGAAGAATGTAGCTTTGAAGAGAGAGAAAATACACAATAGTGTATTTCTGCATGTAAAAATGTAAAGCTCAGCAAAAAGCAGCCTGTAAAGAAAGTATTTTTCTTTAACAAAGTAGCTGTATCAAAGCAATTAAATGTAAATATCTTATAGGTTAGGCAAACGTTCAGCAGCCCTACAAACACTTTGCTCCTTGCCTTTTCACCAAACTCACATTGCCTCCATGTGTTCAGCTAATGGAAAGAAAGAGAAAGAAGAATCAAGGGTAACCCTAGCCCTTAACTAAAGCTGGGAAATGACTCCAGAATGCATTCAAAAATAAAATTGTCTTTCCTAAATACTGGAACATGAAAAATAACCTTCCATTGGCATTAATGATTTCACCATTTTCATATAAAATTGACTGAAGGTGCAATGCAAAGAAATATGCTCCTCATAGTCTAAAGTCAGACTCAAGATTTCAGTTAGGCCATACCTGCATCTCTGCATCCAGAACATCATCAAACATGTATCCCCATTTTCCTTGTTCACAGAAGCTAGAAAAGCTTCTTTTTTACTGTTGTTTTTGGGGTTTTTAATTATTTAAATAAGAATACTACAGTTTATTTAATAATTTCATCCAAAAATAGCACCTGCAAGAGCACATTTCAGTAACCATTAAAAAATTAGACACAATTAAATACAGCTTTTAGGACTCTAAACAAGATTGGAAAGATAAACAGGCTGCTTAACTTCTGACAGAACTCAGTGATCTTTACCAGATAAAATACTGCGTTGTTAAAAATTTTTTTCTTTAAAACCCCAAAACAAAACAAAGAACTCTTCTGAGGGTCTCACCTGGTGACCATCTGACCTTCCACACAGAACTGATCAAACTCACTTCACAGAAAACAATTCACTAGTTTTGCCTGGTTCATTTGTAGTCACTATAGTAAATTGCTTTCAGTATGTCAGACTTTGCTTTGCACAACCAGGAATAGGATCTTCCCTTTTCAGTGGCAGGGGGTCAGGTCGCATAGCTTGAAACAATTCAACAGTTCATCCTAACTTTCTGAGACTTAGGAAATTTAGAAAAATAAAGATAGAAAAAGAGACAAAGGGAAAGAAGCAAGTACTCAGGACAAGTTGCATTATTTCTAGCTTCCTTTCTTTCTACGTGCAGTTTATTCATTGATTTTTAATCACAGAACTGTCCTGGAAACACAAAGACACATAAATTTAGATTAAAATATGAATAATTGATTATGCAGGGCTTGGTTAAACAAACACAGTCAGTGAGGTAGTCCAAAAACTTCAAAATAAATTTGATATCCCTACTCTGTTTTAATGAAGAAATAGAGATGCATGCACACATTATATTGCCATAAATGTGCGAGTACTTAGTTTTACTGTTTCTAAGTCTCCCAGCAAGGAAAAGAACCCCGTGCACAAATCCTTTCCTCTTCCAAGACTCAGCTTCAGGTATTTATGTGCACATGCCACTGGTGTCCTCAGGAAATGAACTTCCTAAAATTTGCTTTTAGTCACAGAGCAGCTGGTACTCAAGTGGCACAACACCCTGTCCAAAAACAGGTGGTGTCAATCAATACTTTGCTATACTGCAACTTCAGGCACGAAGCAGAAAAAATAATCATTTCCTAATCAATCTTCTCCATTGCCACACATCACAATGCAAACTAAGCTAGAAGTAGAATACCAAAGTATTAACCTGGATACCACTAAATTTGAGAACATAAATTTAAAGTGTAATCAGCCAGTTAATGAATACTAGTTTTATTAGCAAAGGACATCATTCCCAGCTCTCCTACCTATTAAAGGTATGAAGAGCCTTAAACAAAACCAGAGGCTTGTAAACCTGTCATTCACAAACCTGATGATTACCAATTTAATTTTGGCCAAGCACAAATTAATTAAGAAGAAAATTTTATCTTCCATCATACTACAGCTTTGTATTTTAGCTCAAGTTCAGCTTGCTGGCATACCTAAAAATACAAAGGACAGCACTTGGAACTACTATCTATTATTATCCATCAACTGAAACATTGTTTGGGCCTTTTTTTTAGAGTCAAGAGTGGGCACAGAAAGAACATTATATGATCTTCCTCACTGTGCAGTTAATTGATGATTAGCATAATCACAGAGAAACTCAGTGACACAGGTCCAGTCTCCTGCATTCCTGACTAACATTTCCCTACAACCATTAAAAGGAAAGGTGGACAAAACAATTACTACAGAATTACCTAGAAACATTACCACATACATGTTACAGTCACACATGACTGAAGAGCTAACAGAAGATCCTTCTGATAAATATGTCAACAAGTTTTCTTTCACTTACAGATTAGGATGGTAACATCACATGCAATTATAAAGAAACTTGTTAACAAATGTTTCTCTAAATTCAATCACAGAATTAGCAGGGAAGGGTGTTTCAAAGTTTGCAGACCATTTTCTGAAGTTTATGTCCAAAACAGCAGCTAGTAAATTCTGTTTGCAGTGTAATTACATCCTGCAGTAACCACCCTTTCAGCTTTTATGCTGCTGTATTAAGGAACCATATAAACATTTCCAAAGCTACTGCATTCACTGTTATGTAAAAAATAAATTCATTTTATAAACATTATTAATTTCAACCACTACAAAAGAACTTAACACCTTGATTATTCAAAGAATATATTTTCTTCTTGTACAACATATGGGTATCATTTTTAAAAATACACTACTGATTTCCCAATTTTCTCTTTTCTTATTCCCCAAAAGAATGTCTAAAATATTTATAGAAAAAAGAAGAGACACTTGATGACACTTTTCTGCTTGTCTATACTAAGTTTCTTCCAAGAATCCAAAATAACCAACCGCTTAGAATTGAAAATCTATAAGGATCGGGTAAAGATGTGCTATTTCTTTCACCCTTTCCAAGCCTTTAGATACACAGCAGTCAAATATGATCTGGTCAATTACTGAGTGCTAGAGTACATTATCACTCAAGTAATGTGGGTCCCCTTCCCACTTCTACCTTATGCTGAAGAGCCTGGTGTACAAGATCCTATTTTCCACTACATTTTTTGCACAGCTGCCATTTCAATTTTACTATAGAAATCCAGAGCTACAGCAGAACATCTGCCTCAGGATTTAGACTGTATTCCAAATGTTGTCTAGTTGCTTCCAGCTAGATTAGGAGGAAGAATGTTTTTATTTAGCGTATCTTTACCCGAGCCTCTTCTGTAATTTTTATTCCAAAGCACATAGCTTTTGCAAAGGAGTTAGAGAATGTATTTCAAACCAGAAAGAACATATATAGCACCTAGTACAGCAGGATTCAGCCTTGCAGTGGACTGTAAAGTTCCTATTTAACTCCAATGATGAAGCACACAAAGCCATTTAGTAAGAATTATGGTGCCCCAGTGCACTAAAGGGGGCATAAGTAAATACATTTTGTGGTGTAGTTTGACTTTAGTTTCACAATTCAATTTTAAGCAATAAGGAAGACCTTCTAAGGGTCCATTTAGATTTATGCAGATAATCAGCATCTGTTTCTAATCAAATCAAGATGATTGCCAAATTAAAACTTTTTATTAGCATTTTGTATCATTTATAAACTGTTGTTCATTATGTTTATCAAGGTGAAAAAGGACATCCCCAGTAGCTATATATTCTTTAATCACATCTGTTACTCCATTCTGCAATTTTATACAGTATCACCAACACCATACGTGCAAAGAAATACATGCAACTAGAATTACTACAGCAAAATGCACCAGTTTTCGCCATAACTAATAACAAAGTCATGCTTACAGTTCAAGGATCCATTATAGAAAAGTAAATAAAGAGCCCCCCCATATATCCTGCCAGTGTACAAACAAAACAAAAAAATTCAAAAAATCAAGTTTTATTTTAAAAGTCTGTGAGAGAATATTACTACTCATTTTAAGCTTAAATGTTTTCATCAAACCTCATCCCATCTACCCACCCCTCAAAATGCTGGCTCACGAGAATGCCCAGGCTGCTTGGCAATCAACCCAATTACTTTTAGATGAGAATAATTCACTGTTTTTTAAAGCACTAAGGGTACACATTTCACTGTCTCAATTTAACAACCTCTAGCGCTTAAAAAAACATCTGACTCCTAAACCTTTACACATACAATTTTGTTTCTATTATGACTCTAAGCATGGACTTAAATGACAGAATACATATCTTTAGCTTATTTTGGCAGTAAGGCACATTTCCCACTTAAGCATGCATCACTTATGACCTTTGCTGTCATCTGTAAGACAAGCATCACTGGTTTCCAAGCAAAGGAACAAATGCAAGATTTAAGTAGTGGAAAAGTAAGATAAAATTCAGAACCATTTCCTTAGCAAATGCAAACCATAGCCTGCTTGGGCATAGTTACTGTCTTAGCTTGGCATAAGTTTCTACACAGTAATACGGACTCTAGACAGTTTCTACTTTTAAACATTTTCCCCATCCTGTTTGGGAAAAGAAGAAATATTATTTGATGCTCCCGAAATGAAAAGCCATAAACCCTATCAGAAGAACATTCTGGTTTAAACACCATTTGCTTCCAAAATGGATAATTACAGTCACAGTCCTTTAGTGGCAAGACATGATATGGAGCATTCTTTCAAATGCATCTGTCCTTAATAGGGACACAAACTAGTCCCCATTCTCATTAATTCACATCTGACTTTAGGATCTTCTGTACCAAATAAAGGCACTCATAAAGCATTTTTTCAAGAACCTGAACTACAAATATTTATACAACTGCCCCACTAGCAAGATAAATGCTTTTGAAGAAAGCATAACAGTGGTATCAGAAAGTCTCTCATAGGAGTACTCTGATCATAAAAATGGAAATGAAAGGAATTTAATTTCTACTGCTTAAAGCACCTAAGAAAGCACTTCAACTGCATCATCAAAGAGCTACTGTGGAAAAAAAATTGTATCACTAATGCATTTTGCTCTCTCCATTTTATTTTGCAGTTCTTATTCCTTCCTCTCAAATGCCTGCAGATACACTAAAGACCTTTAGCTCCCCCCACTGACCATACCCATCTGCCATTCCTTCCCCTTTACTATGATCCAAAGCATTTATTAAAATAATGTGCTTTATAACAGCATCTAAAAATTAAGACAGCTGATTCTGCAGTAACTGGCTGTTACCAAAAAATAAGACATCTAAACTAGAAGCTATTTAAAGGTCATAATATTTTTAAAATTTCAAGAAGCTATTTAGAGGTAAGAAAGTTCAATTTAAACGTGGTTGGCTTTTTCCCTGCTCTGTGGAGAGGAAATGGCAACCATTGTGTTCAAGATTAGATATACTACACTTAGAAGTTCCTTGCTTTTGCACACTGCAGAAAGATAATACTGAACAGAAGCACTGCAGGAAATACAAATTCAATTATACAACATCCTTACACTACAGATAAAGACATGATAGTAACTATTAAATTTCATTTCTTCTAGAAGCAACAAAGAAGAAATACTTCAAGGTGCAAAGAGTCTGAAGATAAAGAAATCAGAACAGTCTAAATGATGACCAGAAGACCACCAAAAAATTCATTCCAGATAAAATTTTGCATTCTACTCCACTCGAATTTCCAATATGTAAGTTCAAATCCTGGAAAGGTACACCAACAAATCAAAGTATACAACAGTACTTAGGAAAAAACATGAGACAAGCAGCAATCTACCTGTGACTGTCAAAAAAACCCAGCTGTGTTAAGCCAATTTCACTGCCTTTATCACAGTGCAGCAGACCTCAGGGGCACACAAAAAAGCAGGTGTCATATTGTGTCAAATGCCCTTTAAGTCACCAAAAGACACTTTCACATGCAAATGACCAAACAGTTCCAAACAGTTCCACTGAATCTTCTATAACCTGAGTTCAAAATCCATTGGAAAAGCCATGCATCGAAAAACTGAACTCAAAATAGAAGGATGTCTTAAGCCGAGTTCCACAATCAAACTAAAATTTAATATTTCAATTCCTAACCTGTATATTAAAACAGGAGCAGATCACATATTGAAATGCCATGAGGCCGGGGGCACTGCAAGAGCTCTAGAGAATGGGATCAGAGAAGAAAATCTGATCTAAAATCGAAGGCTATAAAAATGGCAAAGGACACTCACAGAAATGACAAAACACCACAAAAAGAAAGGCTAGAAGAAGATAAGAGAAAGCATAATGACAGATAGAAGGCAAAGATACAAAGAGAAGGGAAAAACAAACAGGAAAAAATGCCCTACCTTTCTCAACTACTGGAGAGAACAAGAAGAAATATGTTAGGTTTTACATCGGTTTAAAAAAGTTAAGGAGAGTAAAGCAGAAGAATGATGACCACCACTGTGAGACACGAATATACAG
Organism: Pardalotus punctatus; assembly: GCA_013400915.1. NCBI lineage: Eukaryota > Metazoa > Chordata > Aves > Passeriformes > Pardalotidae > Pardalotus > Pardalotus punctatus. Next base: position 493,995 of record VZTX01017516.1, on the reverse strand, counting down.
ATGGAGGAAACTTTGCAAGCAACGCAGTGACGTTTTCACGGACAAGGCAAATGAAACAAGTGTCATCTTCAAAACACCGTTGCAAGTGTTGAAGGCAAAAAAAAAAAATTGATTTTTTAAAAATATACAGCACTTTGAAAGCAATCACAGAACATTTTTGTCCACCTGAACAGAAGAGACCCTAAGACCATCCCAGGGAGAGCCAAAGTGTGACTGGTTAAGGTCAACAGGTTTTGTGGCAAGTTTTCACAAGAACCAAGAAGAAAGGACCCAGAAGTTCATTAGATCTTCCAAATCAACACAAGATGTATCATAGACCTATAGCTGCGGATGCCAAAAGGACAGATCTTCCATTTGATGTCTAAGAACAAGTGGCAGGTCTTGGAGAGTTAAAATTATGCAAGGCACAGCAGACAAAAGGCTGAAACTCAGACTGAGGGTTTTAAGGGAGATATTTCTGACCATGTCAAGAACAACTTTGAAGCCCAAGAATCACTTACCTGTAAAATCATTTATTTTATATAGTTCCTTCATATACTGAAAAACTTACATTGAGATTAAAATATTTTCTTCAATGACTATAACACTTAAAGGGAAAATTATGAATGTTTTAAATATCTTAAAATCTGTTAGTGCCTTTTACTGCCAAAAACTGTCAGGCATCATTGATGTAATTACTCATTTATAGTAAGATTTTAATACTTTAATCTCCTAAATTGATGTAAATTTCAACTGCACACCTGTGTTTGCACATTCTCTTTGATGGGCTCTGTCACCTTAAATGTCAGCATTTACTTCTCCTGAGTGCTGCTTAAGGATTTCCAATGCTCCCTACGTGACTGCCTTTGCACATAGATTATTTAATATGCCTTGAGTGCTGAAAATTACATGCCATACATAAAAACCTTCCACATTTATCTGGATAATGGGAGTACTGTCCCTTAAAAAGTTTTTCTCTTTCCTTTTTTTTCTTTCAATACATAAAGTATAGAACAGACTAAAAACATTCTGAAATACCTTCAGAACCATTCCATTATTCACCTTTTACTGTGATAGAAAACCAATCAATGAATCAGGGGAAAATAGGAAATACTCTTAAAGCAGAGATTTATTCTTGCTTTCCTTCTACCTTCTTCCTTTCTCGACATTTTATTCAATACCATGCACTCTACCTCTTGCTCATGCTGGCATAAATTGTTAGGTATAAACAATGGTATTTCAGGGTACTGTAAAATTTTGAGCACCAAAGCAATGTTCCACTAGGCTGGGCAGCACCAGTCCAGGCATCTCCCACACTTCTTAGAGAACAGATTGGCCGAAGTTATTCCTACAAGTGATTAATGCAATCTACACATTAGCAGTTAAAAAAAAGTGTCTCAAATACAAACTCAAATCAAGCTTCATTTTTTTTTTCCCCCAGAAATCCAGGTCCCAGAGGCTTCTCACAGAATACTAAAGATGGACTCACTTAATCCAGTGCCAACTTTCTAAAAACTTGTCAAGGAAGAACTTACCCAACCTTCAAATTTCCATGATTTATATTAAATGTAGAGAGGCTTATTTTTACAAACATTTTTAAAATTTTGAATTATAATAATCCTATGCATGTTCAAACACTAATTCATTATACTGAAGTCATCATGTTTAGCTTGAGTACCATGAAGTTTATAGCCTTCCTTTTTCAAGTGAAGGGCATCTTTATAATCAGGTAAAACTCCCCAGAGCAGGCATTTACTAATTTTAATAAACCCTGTGCAACATATTTTGTTCCATCAGCAACACAAATGTCAGCCACTGAACACAGGAAATCCTATTATAAAAATTAAAACATTCATTTTCATTAAATTTCATTTCTATTTTTAATTTCAGAAAGCTCTTGCTCTTTGATTAAAAATTACTTTAACCATGAGATCAGAACTACTATCATGTCAAACTCTCTAAATCTGACCATCATATTAAAAAAAAATTTCAAATCTGGTATTTTTTTCTTTTAGTCATCAACCACTTCATTCTTTCCAAAATTTGCTAAATAAGGTATTTTTATTAAGTACTCAAAGATCTTAACAACTTCTTAAGTATTATCCATTAGTGTGACTGAAGATTTCTTGATTCTATAAAGCAGTAATTCTCAATCCATAATGTATAAAATCTCAGAAATTAGTCTGCAAAACCCCTGCAAAATATATAAGTCTCACTTCCTCATGCATGTAAGAAAACAAAAAAAGGTGAGAGGCGACAGTTATTGAATTTTCAATTTTAGGTTCACTTTGTTGGTGCTATAAATGAAGACAACTGTGACAAAACTGTACAAGGCAATTGATTTCTTCCTCCTCCCCACAAAAGAGTTGACAGGTTCTTACAATAAATACTGAGAATCACTACTTACAGTGGTTCTTAGAATTGTTAACATTGCTACACCAGACTATGCCAAGGTCGAGCTTTAGCAGCTCTGGCCTTCCTCAGATTACAGTTCTGAAACCAGAACTATTATCCGGAAAAGGCAAGGCACCGGTCTTCTCTTTAAAGAAATTTAACTGAAAGTTTCTTAGTGCATCATAAGCAATTGAAAGTTCTGTAATAGAATTTCTATCTATTTACCCATATAGAAAATGGATTGTAGTATCAGAACTTACTTCCTTTTTCTGACCATCCTCTTTTCTAAGAGGTAGAGCACTAAATTTTATTTCCATCTTGTTTTATGGACAATAAGGCATGAAAACATTGTAACTTCTAACAGAGAATCGTGAAGAGAATATTTTATCCTAATTTCCTTTCTAAAGTCTTTTACAAATAGAGTATTGAGGAAAAGAATACTGCTTTTAGAGTGCCCTTACTTTTTTAGTGGCCTCTACATAGCTCCATAGCATTTAGACCTGTTTCAAATACATATGGAATTCCTTAGTAATATTTACATGTTTTATGCATGATAGTGCAAGGAAGGATTAATTTTGCCTGAATTCCCACAAAAATTGGAAGCAGGGGGTGAAAGCAGAAGCAGGGAAGTAGATTTTCAATGATGCTCTTGCCTCACCAGGAGTAAGAAAGTAATACATTCTTAATCATTTTGACATATTTGAAGGCACATTCAGTAGCACAGAACAAAGCTGTACTCCTAGCTATTTCCAGCAATCTGCAAACATTAATTTATTCTTACAACCCTGAATGCTGAAACTGTGACAGGACACTATGAGGCTGGGGAATAAGCAACAGAAAATACAGCTCCATAAACACACCTTTCACTGAAAGATCTGTTGAACCAGAGAACAGCATTTCTAAAAGTCTCTCGAAGACACAGGAAAGCCTCTGTTACTCTCAATACTGTACAAAATCCTATTTTATCAACATGCACTGATGCCAGACATTTCAATCCAGCAACATATACTGTACATCAGCCACATCTCTTAGAATGTTTAAGTTCTTCTAATTAAGCAGTATTTTAAGAGAAAGGCTTTTTCAGTAGAGTGATGACTGGACATTAATTTTTATTAAATCAAGTTTACACTGAGAGCTACAGGCAAACCTGCAGTTTCCTAAAAAAACAGTTCATAGCTGCAATGCAAAATATTGTTAAAATCATTAATGCAGAAGCTGCAATAGGTATTTTCCTTTAATCCACTCAGACAAACAAAGCAGTATGTAACAGAAAACATCTCAAAAACAACAGTTGTTTCTTTGTCTACACAGATTTGGCATTTTCAAGGTTTTTCATCTGTTGTCAAGAAAACCAGAATGAGTTTAAGTCAAAAGGGAAAAAGTTTTGAACCTAAGTTCTGAGGAAGCAACATCTGAATAAGAGCATTTACAGAATTTTGGACAACTTATATTCTGCATTCTCCACAGCACATACTTAATGGGCAAAAATCAAATTGTCTATTAAACGAAAATAGAATAATTTACATGTATGTGCATGTATAAAGTCTATGTTACAATGAAACTCATCTAATTGTACATCATTTCTCTTAAAATGATAAATAAATCCTTGACCACAGAAGACAATTTTTAGCTACTGTATTTAACACCAGCCTTTAGTTTTCTGTTATTTAAGCTAAATCATGGTCTTGGTTATACACCTATAGCTCCAGTAACTCATACAGTATGCACAAACAAGAAGAATCAAAACAGTTTTTAGCATGCACAAACATGCAACCATGTGTCCCATGAAGACAATAACACAGGAAGCTACATTTTTGAGCAATCCACATACGACTTTCATACTTGGATTATTAAATTTTAACTACGTCCTCATCAGCTATCATAAGCATTCATTGAATGCATTTATTTTTAATTTCCATAGTTTTCCAGATGTCAGTGTTCACAAATGGAACAAGGTACAAAGTTCCCAGATCACTGCAGTTTGTGGCAGTTTCTATGGCAAAAAGCCACATCTTAAAAGTAGCTAGTAGACTGCAAATGTTCTAGAGCAAAGTTTATTCATAAAGACATATGTTGACCACGAATTTTTTTCAACTGAAATCAATAACGAGATGAGAACAGATTGGACATACAATTCACATAAGAACCAGGCACAGCCATTTATTTCTTACTATTGAAATATTTAAGGTGCTTCAAGTTCAGAAGTTCTGTGTGGTTGGGTTTTTCTGAAACCATAACTGCACTTCCCATTTTTTAAACACAATTGCCAAAACCATCTTAATGAGAATGTTAAAAAACAACTGGCATGTGGAACATCAATACATAAAGTAACATACTTACAGCTTCAAATGATAAGTTAACATGTCCCAGGAATTTCTGCATTAAACTCTCAGTTAATTCATTGAAGCGATATCGGAAGAGATCCATTTCTTGTTGAAGAAACCAACGCCTGAGGTCCTCACTGCAAAAAGAATAATTTTTCAAAAATATATATTTTCTGAATATGAATTGTTTCTTTGCTTGAAAACTAGACCTCAAACATAGTGAACACAACAGTAATGCTGACTTTGGCATGGGACCCACACACTGAAAATCTTGGAAGTGAAAGAGGAAACCTTCAGTGATGCACATTCAATCAGAAAAGACTGCAGTCGCATATGTTCTCTTTACAATATTTAAGCATCTTTTCCCACAGGGAACACGTGAATCACAACGGAATTGTTTGTGGTTTTGTGGACAAAACCTCTGCTTGAAATATGGCTTGAAGAAAAGCAATTATTATTCAAACTAATTCCAAATGGAAAGGCTGTTAAGGTGCTTTGTAAAATATAACCTTGTGGACAGTTTCACTGCTTGAGATGTAATAATAATCTGTGCAATTTAAAATAGAAGTTAATGCTTTAATGACTGATCTGTTGCAGTTCTTCAGTGGCCATCCTGGACAGCAGTAAATTCCTAGGATGTGACAATTTCTTTCAGTTTTCCTAGATTTACACTGCATTTGTTTTCCTAGGGGGGAAACCAAACAAACAAAACAACACCACCACACTCACACATAAAAACCAAACAAACCACAAACACGGTTCTGTATAATTGCTTTGGAGGCCAGCCAGCCTGCTGTTCCTTTTCTTCAGGAAAGCAGATCAAAGGCTATAATCCCACCTACCCATTTAAGTTACCATAACAAGGAAATATTACTTTATCTCTTATACACACACCTATCTGGATTCTCCCTATAGCTGACAAAGTAACTAACGAGCTGACTTTACACTACTGTATATGTCCAGCATATACTTTAAAACTGATTTTCTTAGGATCATTACACATCATTACGCCATTATTTCCATAATTTCTAAATCCAAAACATATTTTATACTCATTATTCACATGAAAAAAATATGAGCCTCTCATCTCAGGCTCATACTAAATAATAATACTTATTACCAAAACCTCGAGCTTAAATGAAAAGCAATGTCACTGTCATTAGATAACTAACCAAGCTGCTGCTGAAGCTGAGGGAGCTGCAGGTCATTGAAGTGTAGATGTTAAGAATACATCCTCATTTTTTGCCACTTAACTTTCTGGTGTGCAAATTACTCAACAATTTAAACCAGTTCATAGATACTCAACTATAAAAATAATATAAAAGAACAGTCTCTTTTGTATAGCAAACAGCACTTGAGGGGCTGGGGTTGGAATAGAAATACTCTTCACCCCAAGGAAGGGTAGGAAAAATCAGCATATTTGTTAGGAAGCATGAACATAGAAGTACTTCAGGAAAGGCATGCACATGCTTGTAAATCTGGAATTTAAGACTAGTAGCTTACATTCCACAATTAATAGGAGAGTTCCAACAACTTAACACAGACTGCTGAAAATCCTGAGCATGGGCCGGATCACTGCTTTACTAGGCAACCAAAACCAAAGGATTACTCAGAGTTTAAGTTTTAAAGACTAGACAGCAAGGGGAACATGGCTACAGACAATACAGAAAAGGAAATGCCACTCAATATGAGGCAGCAATTTTAGCACACAAGTCTAGTTTATCATATAGAAAAAATGTCAGGGAGTAGTGAAAAGGCCTTGCTAAGTTTGAAATAAAATTTATGTCCTTGTTATGTGATGCAGACACAAATTTTTTAAAAAAAAACCCACAGAAGTATGTTTCAAAGTTTTCTGGGTAAAAGTTTTGCTGTCAGTGCAAAGACAAAATTTATTTCTACCATCTTAAGAAAGCGAAGATTATGTTCCTGTTCTCAAGGATTATGCTCCTCAAGGTTCTTCATAGCCAATTTGATGAATTGAAGAGAGATGCAGCAGACAAGCAAAAATGCACACAGTCATGCCCACATGCAAATAAAATTATCTTTAGAACTGCATCTGCCATGAAAGCAGATGAAACAAGATTCTTTTATTTCCTGGTCTTAATAGATCTAAGTGACATTACAAGAGATGTGAAAGAAGGGTATGGATGAGACTGTTCTCTTGAGACTGTACATACCCTATTTTACAGGCATAAGCTTTAAGGTTTTGACTTTCAGAAAGCAGAAGAAGGAAAGTCAACAGATGAGGATTACATTACAAATTTAACTGACCGGAATGGTGAAGCTGATCATATGAAAACCAAAACAAAACAATCCAATTTACAACTGAGGACTGATACAGACAAGAAAAGAAAAATCAATATAAACTTGTACCCCTGGGTGGCACTGTTGGCCAACAGAAAACTGAAAAAAAGCACTATCACAGGAAAACACAAACACACGTACACACAGCTGCCACAGGAACTGAATTCAACCCAGTTTGCAGTTATGTCTATTTAAGTGCCCTTTTTCAATCACTTCTCCCTTAACATCTTTCTTCAATTAACCGAATGATTTTTGCCAAGCTTATTTTTCTGACCTAGTATGATAAAAACTTGAAGTACAATATATTCTATTTGCCTCCCAATTTTACCTTTTGGGGAAAATGTTGTAGATGATAGAAATATCCCCAAAGTAGTTGCTTTTCAAGAGAGAATAAAGAACACTGAGTACAGGCTCACCTCACAGTTCTTAGGATGTTATTCTCCATTTTATGAGTAAGCATTAAACCAACCTTCTCAAAGTACAAGTGGAAACTGACTAAAAGGTGCTTTATCAAAATGCAGCAAGTATATATAAATGGGAACACAAAATGGCACTACCAAGTCGTTTAAAGGGTTTCCAGGAGCTCTGTCCAAGACCCCTCCTCCTCTAAAGAGGTCGATCCCCCTAGAACCAGGCTCTTTTCTGCTGATTCTGTGGCCCAAAACAGCTTGTATTAATTTCTGCACAGTGGTTCACCTACAACAAGCTGCCCACTTCTGCCCTGCTAATACCTGAATTTTTAAGATACTTCCCTGAAACACAAGGTTTGAACAGTTTCTCCAATTTATTCACTAAGCAAGAACTTCATTCAAATAAGCTCTGACACAGACCACAAGCATCTTCTTTTAAAAAGACAGCTTGCAGAGAAAAAGTAAGCATCTGCATCTGTCATTAATTCCAGGAGATTCTAGAGCCACTACAGACAATTAGGGCGGGAGGGCAAAGATCCCATCCCTGACAATGGCGAATGTTCAGCCAGGTGCCTGCTTGGTTATTTCTGACTGAGGCAGCTTTTCACTCAAGCCTGCCACCCACTGTCATTTCCAAATGCCTTCGTCCCAGCTCAGCACAGGGGACAAAGCCTCAGGAATTTCATTCCTGAGGCCAGTACCTAACCTTCAGGCTTTTCCTAGGTGGTGTGTCTTGCCTCCTGTAAATTTAACCCAAACTCATTTTCCTGAAGTCACAGACCAACCCAAAACTAGATACCTCTTGAATTCCAGATCAGATTCTCACCACCAGACAATTCCACCTTCCACAAGAGCAGAATTTTCATCAAATGGGTCACTACCAACACCCTCAAAGTGTCCTATCTCCCACAAAAAAAGTCATGGTCCAAATAATCTTAATAACTGTTTAAAGTAAAGTTTTGGCTTTGGAATTAAGCCAACTTGATTATTCAAAATGTTACTAATACAAAACACTACATTTTCAGGGGCCTTTTAGTCCCCAGACTACTTCAGGATACTATCTTTTAGGGGGTCTTGGAAAATTTACAATACAGATAAAGCAAGATATTTTCTTGTGAAAATCGGCAGGACTAGTATGATTAAAGGAGTTTATAAAAAAATACACACACCAAACATGGGCACTAGAAAGGCAGTATTATATTTGCTATTCACAGTCACAAATTATACACGTAGAACACAGAAGGGATTTCAGTTGCAATTCTGTTATTTAATGTGCTCCCTTCTTTCAGGATTTCAAACTACACTATCAGAGTCACTGCAGTGAAGGCTGGTATTGATCTCCACATCCATGACCTGCTCCTCATTGTCCAAGCATCATGGATCTAGCAGGCTCATTGATCACACACATTGACAAACTGTCTTCAGCATAGCCCAGACGTCTTTTGAAAGGACAACAGGATGGGACATGAATGATCTGGAACATTTCAGGGTTTTTAAAAGTCACCCAGGGCCTGTCACGGTGAGGTTTCATCCATCTGGAGGCAGGCTTTTGAGGCCTCTGCTACTTCCTACTCTGATCAGAAGTTCTGCAGCAGGAACCCAAAGCCATTCCAAAGAAAAGCCCCATCCATTCCACCTCCACATCCTGACTTAGACCACAGTCCCTCCTACTCACCTTCGCTGTTTTTGCTTACAAATCTGTGTCCATCCATAGCAGCACTTCAGTCATGTCAGCCATCACAGTATCATAATATGCATTCTACCACAGCCCCCTAATTAAAATTAACTATATTGCGGCCTTAAGTGCAATTGAATTAACAATTTAAAACAGTACACCCTTCACATTCACCAGTTTTAATTCAAAAAAGACTGCAATGACAAGTAGTAAAGAGTTCACACAAATGTATAACAAAGATGCTTGCAGTCAGAAAGCACTGACAGCCTCTGTAATTTCATCCAAAAGCTACAGGGGAAGCAAAAAGAATGCACTATACAGGACCGAGTTTTTGCTTGAAATTTCACATAAAAAAATAAAAATTGCAGTGCAACCAGCCACAGCAATTAATTTTGACAAAAAACAGAGGCAGTAGAGGAAACCTCACACTCAGATGATATTTTTCATCTATCAGAAACAGTGCTTCCTATACAATAATACAAAGCCTATTTAAATAGTCAGGTGTTTGGTCAGTTATCAACAGTTACCATATACAGAAATTAAACTATATTATCAATCACTGCAAATGCCTGACAAATACTTAATACTGATGTGCTTACATTTAAAAAGAAGGTAACAAGAGACTCAAATCAATGCTATGTGTTTAAAAGATGAAAGTTTGTAAATTTTTTTAGTTATTACAAAATCCAGGTATTAATTTTGATTCCATAGATCCCTTTTCATCATAGTTGGAATCAGATTCCCAGCAAACCCTCTCTTTGGGCCTACCTCTCTCTTTAGTAGCCATGCAACTCTAAAGCATCTGTAATGTCTACAAAAAAGCACTGAAGTAGCTGTATAGATTTAAAATTAATAATAAGAGTGCATAATCCAAAAAGTACTTACGACTGGCAGTAGGCAAGGCGTAGTATGAAATGAGAGATATGATCTTTTCTTCTTGCCTCATAATCATCCTCAGCCAAAGCCTATAGAACACATTCTTATTATTTCAGTGAAATCTCTCCCAGATTAAAAATTCACAGTTTACCATTGCTGTTTAACAGTGTAACAATACTCATCTTTTAGATAATAAATGCAAACTTATTGAGGAAGGGGGTTACCCTAAAGAAATATAAACCATCAAAGAAACACTACACCTCTGACAAAAAGACAGAACTGCAGTTTTGGAAATAGCATTTCACCACCTCTACTTTTATTCCTCATTCTTGAATGGTGTAAAGAAAATAAAGCACAAGAGAGTTCCATGTTTTGATCTTTACTTACTCTGTAGGGAAACTTTAGTTTCCGGAGCTCAGCCTCCAGCTTAGTTTTGTATATATCAGTACTTCTTACATGGCTCACACCGAGATTTTCAACTACTTTGAGCACTGAGCAAAAAAAGAAAAGGTCCATGTTAGAGACAACATGCTGAAATTTATCTAAATATATCACAGCGTGGGAAAGGCACAAACTGGGGTAAGGCCACAGGAATTGCTTCTCGTGGTATGAGCAGCAAAAGGGTAAGAAACACAGAGGATAAAGTGTGGCTCGTGAGTTCTGATTTATGCGCCCAACTCTGGGGTCTATACTGTCATACTGTCATACTGTCAACAAGGAAGGGAGATAGCTAATTCTGATGGATCAGGCTCAGAACATCAGTTTCCACTCTAATGGAAACTTGGATCCAGCAGTTTTCAGGACTTCAGGGCTGCCAGCCAGAAGGACCTGAATCGCAGTACTGAGACATCAAATACTGTCACAACATCCACAGGAAGTGAAACGTACTCATAAAAAGCCCCGGTGTAAACCAAAACCAAACAGTCCCGACAGCTACACCAAAAGCTCGTCGTGAAATCGGCCGCAGCTGTCCGAAAGGCCCAAAGCAAAGCGTTTTAGTTTAAGGGGAGCTCAGGGGAGCAAGAGCAGCCAGCCCAGCTCCCATTTATGTCAGGCGAACAAAGCCCGCCAGAAATGCACATAGCGACAGCAGGAAGGAGTCAAAGCATCGAGGGAGAGGAGGAAAGAGAAGGGAAGGGGGAGAGGAGGAAGGGGACGGAGGCAGGGAGAGACGCGACTCACGCTTCAGGCGGTCGATGGCAAAGCTCTCAAACTCCACCAGAGAGATGCTTTCCGTGGGGGGCTCCAGGTAGAACTGCAGGCTATGAGGGTACTGCTCCCGCCGGTCTCCAGCCAGCCGCGCAAGTTTCTGCCTCTCTCGACTAGAGAACTGCATCTCCCCCGCCCCGGGGCTGCCTCTGGCCCCGTCCCGACCGCCCGAGCCCCGCTGCCGCCACCACCGCGCGACGCGACCGGACCAAACCACGACCCGCGCCCGCCCGGCCCTGCGCCCCAACTTCCCGCGCTCCGCCGGCCACGCCCACTTCCGCACGGGGCCACGCCTCCCCCGCGGCCATTGGCTGCGGCAGCGATGTGGGCGGGGCCATGTTGGCTAGTGCCCACACCCGTCAAGGCGGCTCAGGGCACGGGCCCGGCGGTGCTGGCAGTGCCCACATCGGGCATGGCGGTCCCGGCGCGGGCCGGTGCCCACATCCGGCATGGCGGGCGCGGCGCGGGCAGGTGCCCACATCCGGCATAGCGGTCCCGGCTCGGATCGGGCGGTGCTGGCAGTGCCCACACCCGGCATGGCGGTCCTGCCGCAGGAAAGTGCCCGCAACCCACCATGCACGGCGCCGGTCTGGCGGCGGCGGGGGTGGTGGTGCCCGTACCCGCCATGCTCGCTTCCAGCACTGGCACGTTCTATACTGTTCTATAGTTTTATAATTTTGTCATTTTCCCAAGAGAACTGCAGGATTTGCTGGTTTTGCCTCTGTGTTGGCCGTTTTGCTGCAGCTGAGGTTATGTTGTTTTATGCACCTGCTACAAGATGCCACTTACTTACTAATTTTCCCCTACCTGAAAAGTTTGTTAATGATCTCGCAAGAAGTTGGGAGCGTAAAGGAGTGGGAAATCAGAAGTGGCATACAATTTGTGCCAACAAAGTGAGGAAAATCAGTAGCTTAGGCTTGCAAGCTCTTAAGAGCAACGAGAGGATTATGGATCAGGACACGCATTAGTCCCGGGTTCGTGGGCAACACCTGGGACATTCCCGAGTGATCTGACTGCAGCCTTAGCAAACACCTCCACTGGAAGCCAGCCTGGAACTAGAGCCTGCCTCTGTATTGGCAAGATTAAACGTGGTGCTGGGCTCACCTGAGGCGGGATAATCTGCTCCACCTTCAAAACAAAGTGGCCACATCCAAATTGCCTGCAGCGGATGCTCTTATGCTCGTGCTAATTCTCAAACTGTGACGTCTCCTCTTTGGTCTGGGCCAAACCTCTGCCACGGCAATATTTGAACGTTTTAACAGGATAGAAAGTCAAGTTTCATTCTCCAGGACGCCTCTGTAATTTTCCAGGGAAAAATATGGTATTGATATATTTTTATGTATTTCTATTTTTGTAATATTTAACCAAAACCAAATTCATATATTTTTATATATATAAAACAACTTTAATCCAAATCAACCTTTTTTTTCAAATAGCTACTTCTCATCCCACGCAGTTTTTTCCCTTCACTACCTGGCTACAACGTGAGTTGCTTAGGAGTTAGGAGTACACCTGCCAAAACCCATCTAATATTTGCAAGAAGGCAGAGCTTTTGCCTTTGACCAGTGTATTGACCAGTGTATTAATACCCAAGAGATCTTACAGAGTGGGGCAATGCACTGTGCAGGGCAGGCCAAGGAGTTCCATCAGAGTTCACGGATTTGCTTGGCGTGCTGTATCTTGCCTGGACCAGAGTGGGAGAAATGTGACAATGCTGAGGAGCACAGCAGAAACCAGAGATGCTTTTCATTTTAATTCAATTTCTACTCATGTTTTAGTTTTTGGCACATAAGCAGCACCACACCTTTTGAAACCATGGTATGCAGTTTGTTGTCCATCACTATTTCTAGTGAATCACATCCTGCTGATTTTTGACAGGTCAGCAACTATGTCTACATCTGTTGTTTTCTTTTTGGTTTTTTTGCTTATAGGGTTTTTTTTTTCCTTTATTGCTGAGTATTAATCCCCAAATTGTCTGTAATAAGGTGAAGAGCTACCCTGTTAGTTTTTTTAGCTGGTGACACTAACAGCATTGCAAAAAGTCATGTGTAAGATTACTTCACTAGCAATTAAGAATCAAAATTAACGTCTGTATTACTGGACTTAATTACTACGCTACTAGACTTAAATAATATTTACAATGCAAGAACTGACCCTTTTACACAAAAATAATTTTCTTGGGAAAAGAAAGTAGACAAGTAAACGTTTTTCACCTTGGGGTAAACATCCCCAAATTTCAAAACTCAAACCTTGTTACTAATGCATCTATTGAAACCTACAGATTGTAATATTTCTCACTCTATTTTACTTTTTTCTAAGTATATTTTCACTACTCCCACAGTAACATTACCACCGAGGGCTGATTTTTTAAGTATTTTTTAAGAGAATTATTGATGTTGTAACATCCCACCTCACAAATGTTTTACAACATCCATATGTTCAGCTGTCAAACTGTCCCCATCATCCCGTGCAAACACAGTCCGATTCAGCATGCACCAAACTGTTCTACTACTTAATTAACACACCGTTGGGAGGAAAGGGTTAAAAGCAGAAGAATGGCAAGGAGGAGGAGGATGAGGAGGATGGTAGATTCACTGAAGTGACCTTGCAGATAGGAATGTCAAGGCCTGGAGAATAACAATGAGGGGAACCCTGTATATTATGCCTACTGCTGGGTTTACTCTGTTTTGAGAAGCATTTCTGTGTAGAGAAAATGTAGGTGTTTCGAGAGACTTGGAGGTGCTCCCACGGACATGCTTAAGCTCCCTTGTTTTCGGGCAGAGAGGCTCAAAGCTCAGAGATCATAAAAAAAGCCCAGAGGAGATCACAGCATGTTGGTAAACTAGAAGTGCACACACTCTTGATAAACTGGTGCAAACAGCAGGCCTGCTTTTCACTCAGATGGACTAAGCCTAACAGTGCCTGCCTTCCTGCCTGTGTGTCTGCCAGGGTGTTGCCTTGGGATCTTCCAGTTAGCGAGGTAATGGAATAAATTTACTCTTTGCACTTTACCCATGTTTTTGTGCTTGTTCCAGCTGCCTGCCTGTGTCAACACAGGCACACAAACACACACACAAAATCTTTATTTGCATTAAATATGTATTGTTGCACAGTTGCTACTCCCACTTTTGTTATATTAACTAGCAGAGTGCTTAATGCTAATCTGCCAGAGCCCAGATTTTCTCTATTTGCTTAACTACATCTGCTAATAAAAGGGTAAATATGGTGATGCTGATATCTAGGCCCTCTCAAGCCCCATTCAGCCCTCATGTCTGGGATGTTTGGATCTCTGTGTATGGCAGTGATTAACACAAAATGTCCCTCCTCTGCTTCAGGCTCCTTTTCAGCTCTTATCATGAACTGACAATCTTTCTTATTGCATGTATCATCAGCCTGATTGAATTCTCATGTAATTCTCTCTTTAAATATATGGTATTAATATCTAAGGGGCTTAGTGTTCTCACCTCTTAAAATGTTCATCTTCAATAATTTTTTAACTTTTGTTTATTCAAAATATTTATTTATATATTTTCCCTTCATCTAACTCTATTCCTTTACTGCTCTGACTTTTTCAGAAATCTCAACAGGTTTACATGTTTCTTGTAGCCTGTTTGTGTAACTCCTAGCCCAATTCCTATTTCTTTTTTCTGTTTTGTAGTTCTCCATGTTTTTTTTATTCTTTAAATGTTTGACATCCAGGCTATACTGAGATTTTATTCCTGACCATAATGCACAGATACCTCTGTACTTACTATAAATAGCAGGATAAATGTTCTGAGCTGGCCTTTAACTTCCTGCAGGCCCTGAATGAGTAAAGCGTAAATCATGCAGTGAAGAGAGGTTCAGAGGGCTGCTTTAGTTGGAATATGCTCTCAGTGTTAATTTATTTAAGTGGAGAGTAACAATGGTCACATCCCTTGTGACACTCTAAATCTCTCTAACTCCACTGACACAGGGCTTATGAATCCTAGATTTATTCCCCAAATACCCTGTCCAAGACTCTAGTGCAGAGGCAGATAAAATCTAGATACATCTTCACAATCTTCTTAAATTTATCCTGACAGGTAGGTCTGTCATCCACCTCTGCCTTTCACTGCATGCATCTTCTTCAGTATGTTTAGGCTTCTGTAGCAAATATGTTCATTCCATCTTTCTTCTGTTATATATCATATTTTTGATCCCTTAGCATAGTTTTTCAGGGTACATATAGAGGCAAAATCTGCCCTGTCCCTGCCCTAGGCTTTCTCCAAAAGGACGTTACCCTTGTGTTTCCTTAAAAGATGCTCCATGTACTCAAAATAATTTTGCCTGTCATGCTGGGGCTTGGGAAACGAAGGCAGTTGACTTGGTTTTTTCTCTTCTTAATTTTCCTCTGATAACTTTTGAGCATTGAATCAATGTTAAAGAGAGGGGATGAAGTATCAAGATAAGATGCAGGCTTTGAGAAATTAGAGCCTGAGTAAGAAATGAGAGGGAGATTCAAATTTCTACCATGGAAAAGAAACAGTCTTTTTTGTGTGTGGAGCAGCAGCAACCAGACAATTAACACAAGCACCCTGGTCAGCATAAATACAGCTTGAGCTCAGCCCCTGCTCCATTGCCTCCAGTCAGGGAAAGGTTTGAACTACCCAGAATCAGGACCAAGAAAGTAGAATTCATTTCTAGACTTAATCTGCTGCATAAGGATCTTCTTCCTAGTATGTCTGTTTTTATCATATTTAAATTGTGAGCTTCTGAAACACACAAAGAAGTTTTTCAAAGTCTATTTATTTGTAGGGATACTGATGTTTTCTTTCCCTGGAAATTATTAACACTAAACTAATCTACAAGGAGAAAATGCTTTTGTTACATATAACATTCAAGATTTACTGCATTTCTAGTACTCTCCTGAGAATAATCAAATTTTTACCTGTATAGCAGTAAAGAATAGGATGCTTTCTTATCAAGTAGTCTGGAGGTAATTGAAAGATTTCATTAACCCCAAAGGTATCCAACATAAGAACTAGACATAGATATGTATCTAGGATTTTTAACTTCATTTAATCAGATAAAGAATTACTTGTCAAGATTCAGAATAATGCAAAAAACCAAAGTTTCAAGTATTTTTACAAGGAAAATCTCTTTTTGTCTGAAATTTTTAAACATTTTTCTGTCTCCATTAAAAGAAACCCACTGCAGTTGAAGAATTTTGTTCAGCCTTCTTGGTGTTTGATTAGGGGTATTGTATAATACAGACTTGGCCAGGAAGATTTCCTGTTTTAAGCCCATGACTTGATGATGAACAAATGTCCTGTTCAGTCCTGACACATAGTGAGTGTTCAAGTCCTCAGCCACTTTGTGAAACAGTCTGCAAAATTCCAACTTAATTGTAAGTAGCCAGCTGCATTCCAATTGCTAATAAATAGACTTACTCAGAGGACTTTCACCGTGTACAAGTGAAATCCCACAAAATAAACGGTGGGGTGGGAGTCAATCTGCCTAATCTAGCCACTAAACCCACACCTATCTTTTAAGCTCTTCTTTTAAAGGGAGTAGTTTTCCAGAGAATACTTGGAAAGAGGTAGGTATCCTGCTGGCCTCTGAAAGAACATCTAGTCTGCCTGAATTTAGGTGCCTCCATAGCTGGTTTGTTTTCCCTTTGTTTACTTCAAGTTTGTTTGGCTTTTTTACTTGCTTGTTTACTGGGTTTGGGGTTTGTGGTCTTTTTTCAAATATAAGTGGTGTTCAGGAGTGGAAACCTAAGTAATTTTGAAAATTAAGAGATAGAAGTCTCCCTTGCATGTAATACGAGGTCCTCTTCCCCATTAGGAATAGACACCAGCATAAGGAGTTAGAGATAATTTCTACATTCCCTATGTAAGCAAAACTCCAATTAATTGGAAGTTGCCTAAGTAAGACATATGAGATTAAGATGATTAACAAACATACCAGCCTGTCGCATGACGTGTGGCGGTTGGTGATGGAAGAGACGGAACAGATTGCATTGGATGCAAAAAGCCGATTTTATTGATACAGAGCTGAATATTTATACCTTTTTAGCAGTAGCTAAAAATAGATTCTTATATAAGCAGTGATCACTGTAACAACCTTATCTATGTTTTTAATAACATTGCAAAACTAAAAGCTAGCACTAACCAGTACAGGTACATACCTAACATGCTTTTCTCTTATGCTCTCTATTTCGTGGTAGGCCGCACTGCTTGCCATGGTTTGTGGCCTAGCAGCGTTGCTGTGTTCACTTCTGACATGAGTTTAGCAGTGCTCTCACTTCTGCTTTCTAGCTGTAACTCCACACCAGCCAATTCTTGAGCCACCTTTCTGCTGTAAACTAAATATATTGCTTTGTCTTACTTCTTTGTGTTTTGCCTTTGTGTTACTTCTATCACGTTCTACAGTTTCCTTTGGCTGTAACTTTGTGGAACTTGAGCTAAAGAAGTAAAACTGACTAGTTTATCAAAAAATAAAAGGGAAAAGTTCCAGTTAAGGCTCCTCTCCCCATTAAGTATTGTCTAAAACTGTAGTAGATAAGTAAAACCTGAACAAAATGAGGGCCTTGTCACCCTTGTAAAATCCTTGCTCACTCCTGTTACTTCGGCTAACCAGAAAAGCACTCTGGGAATGGCTCAGCTAAAACAGAGGTAAAAAACAAGTTCTATAACCAGCATGTGTTCACATCGTGATTTATGGTGGTTGGTTGAAATAACAAACATTGTGCTTCACAAGAATCTAAGTGATAAAGGGCTAATTGCTTTAAAAGGCCTGGTTTTTGCAATAAATTGATTCCTCTGCACCTGCCAAAGGGAGGTCTGTACTGTTCATCATTACATAAAACTGCACTGTTTTCACCAGAAGCAGAATGTAGCCTCAGAATATAAAACCCCAAAGCCATTCACCAGCACTGTGAAAATCAGTTGGTACTGTAACACTCCTTAAAATTCAGGGTTTGCTGATAAAACTCTTGATTTATTTTTGGACTACAGAGCTAGAATAACTATTGGCACCGGTATCGTGGCAATCTTTCTTCAGCTCACCTACATGAATATGCAGAAAACTGGTACACACATTGTTATTTTGAAAACTACATGGCACATTTGCATAACAAATTTCAGAAGCTGAGACTCATTCCAATAACTTTTGACTAACCATTAAAATTGCCTACAATATAGCCACACTAAGTAGAAGGGTTTAATATGTTTATACTTCCAATTAGGAAACCAAGTTTATCAGTTGCACAGCTATTAACAACAAATTGCTTTTAAAAATACAATTCTATTAGATATATTGAAGACCTAACTTTTTATAACAAATCTGGTAACAGTTAAACAGCATACTTTATATTTTAGGTGGTATTGATGCATATAGTAGCAGATAGTATATGGCATATAGTGTTAAAAATGCTTTCCATAGTGGCTACCTTCTCTTTATACATATTTTATTTTTATGGACCCATATCTTACATGGGTATCTGCATGGCATTACATACTTAAGTGCCTACAGTTTTGCCTTCTTAATGAACTGTATACAGTGAAATACGGGTAAAAATTATGGCAGGTATGTAATTATATACTGAGTGTTGAGTCCACGTAGTGTTGCACCTTCTCATCCAACAGCAACTAATCTCATCCCCTTGCAGAAGTGAACAGGTGATACTCTCAGGGAACAGACAAGAGCATTAATTTATCTACAGGCCTGTGGAATCTTGACTTTTGCTTTGTATACCCATGTCAGCCTACAAGCTCTACACAGGGCACTGAGAAAGCCCAAGCTGTAGGAGGGGAGTGCAGAGCAGGCAGTCTTTAAAAGGGAAAGCCAGACACAGGTGTTCCCAGAAGTATGCTGGTTACACTGCTATCCTTAGCTCCTAAGTCACCCCATCTGCCATTCCAGTTCACTTAGAACAACTCAGTCCACTCTGACGTTTCCTGGGCCCCAGGAACTCATGATGCTCGTTTCCACTCTGGTCCCATCCAAGTGTGTGTGTGTCTCCCCATATTTCCTTCCCCTGTTCTCTCTTCAGCATAGGCAGCACTTGGGTTTAGTGCCTGCGCAGATCCCCCAGCTCCAAATATGTGCAGGCATTCTTCCCTTGCAGGCAGCAGTAACACAGTAGTCAGACTGAGAGTAGTAACAACCCCATTACCCATCAGCCTGGTGTCCTGGATCACACCACCACACTTCACTTCTTGCCCTCCCTCACGGCCCCACAGCCAGAGTTACTTCTTCCCACACTTCTTTTCACCAGCTTCACACTTACCAGCCTGCTGATTCTGCATCTCCAGGCACTTGCCTTCAGCAATTGCAGCTGAAGTGATCTAGACCCTGCTCTTCATTATGGCACCACTTCAGCCTTGCCACCTGTTGTGGTTTGATGCTGGCCGAATGCCAGGCACCCACAACAGACACTTATTCCTTCTCCTCTGCCGGGCAGAGGAGAGAAAAAATTTAAACAAAGGGGTCACGAGTTGAGATAAGGACCAGGAGAAAACACTCCAAGGGCAAAACAGACTCAACTTCAAAGTACAATGTGAATTTATTACTAACAAAGCAGACCTCCCATTCCCCAACCTTCTGCCCCCCCAAAATGTAGGCCTAGGACAAGCAGGCAAATGCAACACCTTCCCAGTGCTGTCCCCTGACAGTACTGAAGTTCAAAGGAACACAGCAGACAAAGAGCTTTTCTGAACATTCAGTTATGTGATGTGTAAAAAGAAGGGGAGAGGGGGAGTAATGACATTTTAGATAATTAAAAATACATTTCCTCTTTCAAATGATTGGCACTGGAGGCAAAAAACTACCTTAATTTCCCATTGCATTTATCCTTCTCCATAATGTTTTACTTCTGTGATTTTTATTGAGCATTTTCCTGAGTCTGGTATAAAAATATCTGCATTCCCTCACTCGGTTTCTGTCTCCCTCAGTAAACTAAAGCTGGATTCACTAACTTCTTTTTTTAAGGTTGCTATGATGGACTCTTCAAAGTTCAAGGGTAATAGCCTGAATATTGATGAGTTTTCACTATCAACCAAAGAAAATATCAGGAACTCTTTCTTCCTGACATTTTTGAACTTCAAACAAACTGAAAAAAATTCCTGGCTGAGATTTTGCTAGACCAACCAAATTTTTATATCAATTTGGTTTGATTGTTGGGACTTTCTAGTAGTCTGTTTGTCAGCCACAGTTTTACTTTGGGATATTATCTTTTCTATGCTGTATAGGACTGAGAAGAGAGTTGGCTAGTACCTTTGTGTAGTTGCAGTGTTTTAGGATTTTTCTTTCTCTCTCATGGAGAATATAGATAAACTGTACTTTCTTAATCTCTGTGTTTAGTGTTAGAGGTGTACGAGCCATAACCAATAGGTCTTTGGGGGTGGATTGTCTTTGGCCAATAGACAATTGTTTATTAGTGTGTATAAAAAGAACTTCTTGTAAATAAAGCTCTCTCTTTGCCATCTTGGAGCCTGTCTGCCTGACCTCTCTACCTGCTTCCACAAATCCCACGAATAACAGAAAAGCAAACCATACCTTTGGATACCTGTAAAAACTGTTTCAGAATGTGACAGCTCTGGAAATTCAACATTACAATTTCTATGTTGTTTTTTTGATTGACAGATCATTTTCCATCAGTGACAACTGTCTATTTTAAATTGTGCTCTACTGATGACAGGTTGGCTGTAAGATGCTTACTCATGGTCTACAGAAATAAACTGACCACACAATTAGAGCAAGTAGAGTATGTGCTATGATTTAATTTTATTGCTCTGGGGTTTTTTATTAGGAAATATATGTACACTTCTTACATACAACCAGTCATGGAATTCATCCACTGTATGGACCCATACAATGAAAATTGGTCTAAGGTAGCTGGTTTATGAAAGAAAGCGGGTCTTGGGATCTTTCAGTTAAACTCAAATCCAAATTTTCTGGAGTAAACTTGAAGTAAAAGGGAGATCTGGCTGTACCAAAACTTAAAGCAAAGTTCACATTCTGTGGTCACAAGGTCATGGAACATATATCTGAAATTTGCAGCAAGACATTGCAGACAGTCCTTCAGGTCAATTATTCTTTATTCACATGATAGCAAGACTGGGGTTGGTAGAGACCACTGTTTATTTTCTTATTTTTACCAAAATGTAAGGGTTTCTTTTTACCCTATAGTCTGGCTGTAACATGTTAAAAGTCAAATTTTATTGTCCTGTTCCTTTTAAGTAAGGGTAGTCCTTCTTAAGTATAAATTGCTTTCCTCTCCTACTTGCAACAGAAGACTTGCAGTGCGCAGCCTGGTAAACACAGAGGCAGAATATTTCCACTGTGATCTGTACAAAGAAGTTCCAAAGTTGTCTGTATGTTTTCCAGCTGTACTTTTGCTTTTATTGGTGCTAGTTAGTTCCCAATTTCTTGCCTTATTTTCCTCCTTACAAATGTGAACACGGATTTCGTTTTTCTGTCTACATTGACATGATCTCAGCCTAACAGTACATTATAGGAAGCTGGAAGATTTATTGGCAGAAATAAGTCTGCTGGAAAAAAATCTGGATAGTAGTAATTGGAGAGTGAGTCAGTGTCTGGAGTCCAGCTGTGCTTACTACTCAAGCCTGACTAGAGCAGACATAGATTTCTTCAACTATCTGTCACTGGCTTTAAAAACAAAACAAAACAAAACAAAACAAAACAAAACAAAACAAAACAAAACAAAACAAAAGAAAAAAAAAAGAAAAAAAAAAAAAGAAAAAAGAAATAGACTTTATATATGCTGGATGCATTTTTGACTGAGAGCATTTGTATAAAGGCAGCAAATTATCTTTCTTCCTTGTTGTTAGTATAGCAGTGGCATGCAAGAGCCATGCTCTTGGAGAAGCAATTCATTATACATGTACAAACCAGCATGTCTGAAAGATGGTGTGGCATCAACAGCTCAAAATATACCAAAATAGTTTGATATGCAATCAGTTCTGTGGCTTACATTGCAAAAAAACCTACATCCTGTCCCTGGTAGGCAAAGCTTTGCTATTTCTTATTGCACACATTTATAGTGGTTGAAGCTTAAGAAGTACAAATCAGTTCCTGGTTGGTGTTATTTTAATTACCAGGCTGTATTATGAGGTTTGCTTCATCAACATCCCAAACATTGAAGTTCTAACCTTGAACAATACATAATTTTGAAGAAAATGGCATTTAAATGTCCTTAGAGAATATTGTCAAGCTAAATACCAAATTTAAAGCAGATTTTTTGAGGTCTTAAAAATTCATAATTTTTATCTTTTTTTGCCATACTAATAAAGAGTTACTTCTAAGTTCTTCACAGATTAAAGCAAGAACCTCAGTGTTACAGGGGATTTTTTTTACCTAATTTTGTTGCCAAGGCTGAAAGAAAAGACCCCAATTGTGAATCATTTACATATTTTAATTTCTTTACACTTTAAAAATCCTTGAAAGTTTTGAAACTTAATTAAGGATTTTTCATTTTTTATATAAGCTTCATGAAAATGAATATTTAAAACAAACGAAATAGTATAGACAAGCTATTACAATTTTGGACTACAGACACAGAGGCCAGGATGTAAACAACAGTACTACAGAAGCCACACAAAAAGTCAGGATTGAAATATGTAAAAAAAAAAAAAGTATCAAACATTGAGAGCTCATTTAAAACAGAAAAAGCCTTTGACAGCTGGAAGAACATTTTCAGGCAACACTCACATTTGGGCTGACATTTTTCCAGCAGTATGATATCTCTTACAGTTTCAGTTCATTAAAATCTGATGTGGTTGACCAGGTTCTTATCTCAGTTTCTGGCTTATTCCTTGCAATTATAATAGTGGACAAGTAGCCCAAAATTTCAGGAGAGCAAACCTGACAAGATAGTGGGTCTTGTATTTATTATAGGTATTTATAACACTATTTCTGGGGTTTTAGATTGACTCAGGAATTTAAATAAACTAAAAACAGAGAAGAAAAGATAACGAGTCATGTTACCCTTTCCTCTCTGTCCCCATTACTCCACACAGATGTTTCAAAACTATTCGTTCCAGCTCTGTGCATCTATAAAGCTAGCAGTGTCTGCTGGGGTGTAGAGAGCTGGATTTCTGAGCAGCTTTGTTCCAGATGGGCATACAAAGTGACCCTCTCAGTCTGCAGGAACAGGTCACTGCATAAAGATCTCCCTGAA
Source organism: Pardalotus punctatus (assembly GCA_013400915.1). Lineage (NCBI taxonomy): Eukaryota > Metazoa > Chordata > Aves > Passeriformes > Pardalotidae > Pardalotus > Pardalotus punctatus. The sequence continues at coordinate 470,658 of VZTX01017516.1, read as the reverse complement.
GTATCTGGGACCTGGCATAATTCCTAAACTCTCTTAACTATTAGAAGTACAGTATTTTTTTTATATTTAGGAGAGCACATACCATTTGGCTTTTATGATTCACCATTTTTTCTTTCCCCTAGCATGCCTACAGTCCTCTGCTCCATTTCACACACAGCCTCACCTTCTTTCCAATTTGTGTTTCCAATTTTCCTTTCTTCCTCGCTGCCTGAAGATCACAGTACATGTGAGCATAGACTAGAGACTGCTTAGTTAAGTGGTGGCTATCAAAAGTGACAGATAATTTCAACTGTCTTGCCTTGGGGTGAACATACATCTAGGTCTCTTTCTTCTACCTATACTTAACCCAGAAAAAGAACATATATACATATATGTGTTTGGTAAATAGCTGTCAATTTTAAGGCATGTTGAATGTTTACCATCTCCAAGATGTTCATCTATCTATATTAATTGAAATTTACCATTACCAGCTGCTGACTCAAACAGAAAATTCTCCTGCTGCTGTTGTATTTGCAACAGCCTGCAAAGGCAGCCAGCAGAGAACAGCTACATGGACAGCATTTGCCACTCAACTAGTGAGACCCTGTCTTCACCACAAAATGTCACATGGAATGGGGACAATGCTGGTAAGCTGATATGGTGCCTATCTTGCAAACTCGTAGCACATTGTTTTTGATGAAAAATATGACTTTTTGTTGTGGTATTTTTTTGTCTTAAGGAAGAAGGGAGCTTCTTGAAAGGTCCTTAAGAATTGTGACTATCAGAATTCAGTTCTATAGAACTTCTGAACAGTTTATCTGTTACCAATAGGTAGGGCTTTATAAAGGCCTTGTAACATGGCTCCAGCCTGTTGCTTAGGCTAAATAGAAGGGAACTATGGGAGAATGATTCAGCTGGAATAGAGAGACATGAGAAACTGAGAGACTGCTGCATGATGGTTGCATGTCCACATCGTGGTGTATTGGTGGTTGGTTGACTTGGGCTTGTTGTGCCTTAAAACTGTGTAAACTGATAACCGGTTAACTGCTTTAAAAGGCCGGGTTTTTGGCAATAAAGAGCTCTCCTTTGCACCTGCCTGGGGTCCCTATGTTGCTCACCAGCGCCACATTTATCCTCTTAATTTCCTTAATTTGCCTATCCACAACTATTTAACAGTTTCATCCAAGATATCCAGATGTTCCAGCTATCTCAGAATAGTGTAGATTCTGCTGATCTGAAGGCAGTGCTCAAGGAAATAGAAAACTACACAGGAATTTTAGTCCTTGGCATCACCTGTACATGTTAGCCTAGAATTATCCAGATTTTGTAGCAAAAGTCATTCCTCATTTTCATGAAGGCATTTCCTTCATTACTGTTACATGAATATGAAAATAATAAATAGTATCTTCTGATTGTAGGCAGGCAAAGCTCCATGTGAGAAGTCACATAAAAATAAAGAGGATCAAATGGTTCTGAAACTCTCTGATTGAGAAATAAGGGAGTTCCCTGAATGTGAGCCAGGGTTAACTTGATTCAGTAAATTGGCTTCTCATAGGTAACATTTTTGCATCACTGGAATTATTCTATCTTGAAGGCAGCTTTAACTACTACAAATTCACACATGAATGAAAGCATTTAATGACTGAGTCCTTTTTTTAAGTAACAAAAATATGTCCTCTTGACACTTTTCTTTCAGAAAAAATTGAGGTATGTGATGTTTTAGGAGAGAAATCAGTTTTGTCTATTTTTCAAGTGCAAGAGAGACAAGCTCTAAAGGCGAAGTCAACATACTAAATAGGATAAAAGATAACTCCTAATAACTACTAATGGCTGGATACTTCAGGACTATTAACTCCTTTGGTAAGAGACAAAGAGCTAGCTGGGCAAGGGGAGTGGAGGGCAGATGTGGTCATCAGAGAAGGCACTTGACTACGGGGAAGAGGAGAGGCAGCAATGGGGAACTGCGGATCTTCTCAGCTGCCAGCTGTGGGAAGATCTTGGATCGGGTGTCTCTTTTCATTTCCTCGGTGAGTGAGCTTTCGTTTGGGAAGAAGGGCGCATTCCTGGGGTGCACATC